>JAUZNJ010032554.1:0-26152 GCA_034780135.1 Jordanella pulchra | reverse complement strand
TGTTTTCTTTCCATAATCTTCCTGACAGCCAAAAAGATCAAAAGGTAAAAGTGAGCACTAAAGGCAAACCACTCAAAGAAAAACAACTGATTTTCAAAACAATGTCAAACAGAGCAGGAGTACAAAACAAGATACAGTTTTACTCATATGAGTAATCAGTTTTTAATAACCGTTTTAAACCAAAGTTGTGACTGAAAATAATTTGATCATCTAGTTCATGCTTCTCTTTTAGTGGGTCATTGTTTTCTGGTGCCCCTCAGAACACCAAAGACAAGCATTGCTTTGTTAAATGAGAGCATGTGATTAGCCACCCAGAACTGTGGAAAAATAACTAATCTGCTTCATAATAGACAAAAGGAACTTCCTTGTGTTTAGTAAAATGCGATCTACATAAACTGATCTACATCTACAGTGTATGTTTTACGTTGATCACGAGGTCATCATGGGGTAACAACTGAAGGCGGGACTCCAATTCCAGACCGGAAAAAGCTTTTTGTGCATTTCCATGACTGGTCAGTGTCATGCGTGAACTCTTTGCTTACTATTTATAAAACAAAAAATAAAAAAAATTGGTTGAAACATGCCAACAGGCACACCTGCATGGGCGCACAGCAACGTAGGAGGGAAACACACAGGGATCCTGAGGGACTAAAGCAGCCAGCGCTCACCACCGGGATAAAACCCAAACAAAGAGACATCCTGTTTCCTGGAACACAGCACCGCTCAACTCGCGGCACTGGGAGCCAGTAAACACAGGCATTCACACAAACACGAAATCTGTCCATCGTCGGCCTCTGAGAAAGCGACTCCCTGTTTCATGCATGCGGTCGTGCGCCTGCTGACGCCACCGACGTTGCCTTCGAGTGTTTGTGCACACGGGTTCATCCTTGTGAGCAGCTGCGGCTAAAAGTGTATGTGTGTGAGTGTGTGTCTGAGAGAGAGAGAGAGAGAGAGAGAGAGAGAGAAAGAGAGAGAGTGAGTGAGAGAGAGAGAGAGAGAGAGAGAGAGGGATGGTAGGGAGGGAGAGCAGATGATAGAGTAGGCTTTAGCGATTCCCTGGAGTGTGAGGCAGCGTTTACGGCACTCTCAGAGCAGCCAGAGTGATGAATATTTAAAGACGTGCCTGAAAGAGCAGAAGGAGGGGGAGCAGGGCGGGTGCGAGCCTGTTTGTGTTTGGATGTGAATGCGAGCGCGAGGGAGGTTTTCTATCATCCCAGTTTGAATCTGAGTAAAAGTATACAAATGCACACATATATGCACCTCTCTTTTTACTTAGGAGCTTATTTGTAGTTCAAAGCTTTATAATTTGATTTAAATAAGGACTAAGATATGCTGAGAGTTTTTGCTTGTATGTAAAGGAGCAGAAAGCGTCTGCAGGCTTCGATATACATTCAGACGAGCCGCATGTGTGCAGCTCACATTATGCAGCCTGCAGCTCAGTGGTCCAGCTGAGGAAGGATCATGGAGCGATCTCCGCTGCTCGATCACACTGCCCGAGATAAAAACACGGGCGCGTTCGCTCAGGCGCAAACAGGAGGTGTTGTCACATGTCCGCCAAACATCATCTGGGCCCTACTGCCGCATGCGGCCTTGCGATCCCACACAGCAGCTGGCTGTTTAAAGACGTGTCATCTGACACCATCCTGGCAAGCATTTAAAGAATGTACGTTAATTAAAAGATAATAGAAATATCTCACCTGACCATCAGTGTGGTGTTTTAACGTTCCAGCTAACATAGAATGAAATCACATTAATTGCCATTAACTTCACACTTTCTGGGTAACCCATTAGTTAAAGCTTTAATTTTACCAATTTTGGGATTCTTAAATCTTTAAGATTTTTCAGATTATTTTTAAATAACTGTGGATATTTTGGTATGAAACATGTGCTTAAATGAGTTAAAGGGCTGTTTGACTATTCTTAACCACCTGGACAAAGTGAGTATTAAAACATTTGATATACTTGAAAATATTACATTCATATTCTCTTCTATAATGAAAAGAAATGAGATGTTAAAAAGCAACAGTTTAAAACAAAGTCGGCGGTAGCACCCCACTTTTAGCTACCCCTAACTCTTTATAGTACCTGAAACTGAAGATTTTTCTAAGATCATGCTTCAAGTAAAACAAGACTTTCTGAGTATAAACACAGATTCCCATCTTTTTTAACTAGCGACCCATGTTTATCCTTCTGGCGATCATGCACCTTGTTTTAATTTTAAGTTAATTTTCGTATATTAAGTTCCAAACTTTTCCAAAAATCTTGCCAAGAAAGCATGTTAAGTTTATCACACTTGCATACTTGATGCGATACAGAAAGCTTTGGTCAAAGGGGTAGGGAACCTAGTCAAGGTGTTTGGAATCATGACATTTTTAAGTACCAAGAAGGTTTGAATAAACCTCAAAAAGCAGGCTATGTTTAAGGTTTTTGAGAAGGATTACGATAAAAAAAGAACACAGAATAAGCTCAAGCAAAATCAACCTTTTTCCATTGTCATAACGTAGGAGTATGGCCAATTTCATGAGAGTGAAGAAAGATTGGTCAGAGATCCCTCTCTCTGAAAGCTTCAAACAGGTGTAACTTTATAAGAGAAGTACGCTTGGTTGCCCAGTTGGTATTTGGGGTTATTAGTTTAGTCAAAATATGCATTTCCTATCATAAATATGCAGGAAGGTAGAGGTTGAAATGATCAATTACTTTTAGTATTAGATCATGTCACTAGGATAAAAGAGGACCATAAGTTTTTTTACACATATTTATCATATCTTCTGTAAGAATTTTTCTAAATATGTATGAAAGATCAAAGTAAAAAAAAAGAGTCCTTCCAGTTTTACACAAACTGACTGTGAAAATCTGAAAATGTAAAAAAAAGAGGTCTCAAAAACAAAACGGATGCGAGTGCAAACCCTGTTTTTTGCCTTTTCAGATTCCGTTTACTTGCTCAAGCTGAGAAAACACCACAAAAAGACAGTAGGCAAGGCAGAGCAAACCACGCACCAGCCTACACAGACACAGAGGCGCGAGCACACATCCAGTCGCTCTGAATGCGAGATACTCTGAGGCGCAGAGGCAAGCAACGGAAGGAAGGGACTGTCGAAAGGAAGGAACGCAGGAGGGATGGAAAGAGAGAGGGAGCTCATCCTGGGATGCAGAAAGCGGAATACAGTGAGATAAGAGTTAATGTATCCCCCCACATGCATACCCCTCCTTCAGCCCTCCTGTTTGGCTCTCTTCTTTCTTCCTCCCTCCATCCATTCCTCCTTCCCTCCTCCCTCTCCTCCGCCCCCTCCCAGTTCTCTTTGAGGGATGAATAATAACTGCTGCTCTGAGATTTCCTCCCTCGTTTTTCAAAGCGCAGAACGGAGATGTGGAAGGTCTGCCTGGCCCGGATTGCGCGTGTGCACGCAGACTCACAAGCATGGGGCTCGAGCCGAAGAACACACAGATGCACGCACACTTTGTCTTGTTCTCGCTGCTTGCCTGGAGCAGGGAAATCAGATCTCCTCTAGAGAAAGGCAGAAGGGGGGGGGTGGGGGGGTAGGCTTTGACGCTGTAGGCAAACCATACAAAAATCCCCTGCAAGCCCCTATAGGTCTATAGACACCGCAAAACCCACAGGCAGTATCGAGGGAAACCAAGAATAACTAGCAGGATGCAAGCTACCTCCTGGAGTGACAGGGTGAACTCAAGGTTACAGACGCATCGCCGGTTCAAGCTCTGCCGCCAGGGCCAATTTATCTGCACTGGAGCACCCTCCTCTGGGCTCATAACTCTGATTGCTCAAAGGCATCAAGCTCAGACAAAAACAAGAAAAAAAAAAAACAAACATCAGAGAAAGACTTAAAGAAAGGGGGGTTTGGCTGGTCAACAGAAAGGAGGGGGTGCCTTAAGCAAAGTAAGGGCAGCTACCAGCAGCAAACAGCCAGCATGCCCATCCCCCTTGCCTAATGCTGCACACTGTTGATCAGCTGACTAAAAGGAAAGTAACATAAAAGTCAAATTTTAGACCTTTGAACTGAATCATGCTGTTTAATATGTGATGAATTTGAAGTGTGCGGAAGAGTGACACAAAGTTTTCCCTCATGGTTAGCAGGTGGCTGACTGCATGCACTCGCACAGCACAGGCAAAGATCAGCACCTGCAAACACGCCAAGAATCCAATAACAATGCCCTTTGCTGTAAACTTTGACAATGGGACTTAATCTTCACTTTAAACTTAAAAATTGAAACTTAAAAATAGATTAAATTGGGTTTGATCCACCACAATTTTATGCCTCACATGCAAGTTAAAGTCACAAACATCAGCAAAGATGATGATGATGTTTGTGGCTTTAACTTATAAATTATACTAACATGAGTTTATTTAATCACCACAACAGTCATCTTTCATTGACCGCCATCTGTCAATCTCCCATGCCATTCACGACTCACTGTTGAACAGAATCCTTAAACTCCACTTGAAGCAGGAATTCACCTCTGACCTGAAGAGATCAAGCCACGTTTTCCTGATCTAGAACTATAGCCTTGGACTTGGAGGAGCCAGTCTTCATCTCACCTGCTTTGCATGCAGATGCAAACTGCTCCAGCACATGCTGTATGTCTTGGCTGGAGGGAGTCAGCAGAACAACATCATCCAGCAAAAGCAGAGACAAAATGTGCTAGTCTACAAACCAGATCCCTCTGTACCATGACTCTATCTTGAAATCCTGTCAAAGGTTTAGAACAAGACCAATGGCACAAAGAAGCCCTGCCAGACTTCAACATGAACCGGGACGGGGTTTTGCTGAACGCCGGCAATGTGGAAAAGAGTCCTGCTCCATTTTTACAGCAAATAGATTACCCCTTGTAAAGGGCCCCAACTCTGCATTCCTTGAGTGCCCCCAACATGGCACCACACGCAGCACTGATGAATGCCTTCTGTACGTCCACAATGCATATGTCCATCGGTTGGGCGAACTTTTGAACACCCTCCAAAGGGTGTATAGCTGGTCCAATGTTCCACTTCTGGAATAACCACGCTGCTCTGCCTGAGGCAGAGGTTTGACAAACAGCCGACTGTCTTCTTCAGCACCCTGGAATAGGACTTCCCAGCAAGGCTAAGAAGTGTGACCCCCCTGTAGTTGGAACACTAGTCTCTCTCTAGTCTCCCTTCTTCTGGAGGAGGACCAACACCTCAGTCCACCAGTCCGGGGTTAAAGTCCCCAACCACAACGCACTGTTGAAGAGGTGTGTCAACCATGACAGCTGAAGACCCAAGTACCTTAGGTCCAAAGACAGAGAACATGGTCCGCTCAGACTTCATGTCCTCGGCCTGTTACCTGAGAAAAACTCTCCCAGCGTTGGGAGTTGACTATTTCTATGATCAAGGGACAGATGTTCCCAACAGACCCTTGTCTCGTCTCGCCTGGGCCTGCTGAGGTTGTCCTGTTTCCTCCTCTTCTGGCATATTTGACTCATCAATGGGTGTTGATCGGTGGACAGATCTGCCCACCCCACCCCCCTTCACCTGAGGGCCCGGAGATACAACTACAGAGTCAATCACTGGCCTCCGACCAAGGGTTCCCAGTTGGCAAATGCCATGATGAATACCCCTAAGTGAACATACTGTTCATTGTAGACAATCCATGACTTACACAGAAGTTCAATAACAAAAGTCTGCAACTGTTTGCTGACGAACCCAAACCCTAGGCATGACCTTAGGGTGAGGTCCTGGCTCTGCTGTAACAGGCAACGTCACTTTGCCTCATTTTAGTGGTCATCATGATAGCTTTTAAACCGCTCCTCCTCTTGCCTGTTATCTAGAGCGTGTTTACCATCTGAGACCCAATAAGGGACCGGACAATATGGCCTCTGAGATTATCCAAGCACTAAAACCCCTCCATCATGTTAAACTGTCAATTTAAAGAGGCGTATTCTTTAAACACTTGCTGTGTACAAGATGGGCAATCCAAAGCCGGTCTGCAACTATACCTTTGAATGAGTGGTTTAGGATTGGCCTAGTTAAAGTCTGGACTCAATGTTGTCACAAGTTGGAAAATTACACCAATTATTGGAGTCTGAGTTCCTCCTGGTTGATGAATAAAACTACAAGAGCATGTTAAGGCTTGATACCAGTTATAAGCAGTATAAGTGTCAGGGGCAATTATATTTTCAAAGAGGGCCTGGTGTCTTATTTATCTTAATGAGTGAAACATACTTAAGGACTTATCATAATTAGGAAACTGTATGCATATTAATAATTAATACGTTATATATTAAGTATTTCTATCTTAAAAACGTATTTAATGATCAGAAACGAATCAGAAAGAGCCATGAAATCAGCAAAAACAAAAGAACTCTGTATGCATTCAAGTCAAACTTTCGATTTTACAGTTTGGGGATAAATACTGCTATCTTGTCAAACGGAATTGTGTTTCCTAAAGGTTACATCAAAAAGAAACTCGACCCGACCCAGTAAACAGAGCTCAAAAGTCTACGTAAAAGAGCATAAGGCGCAAACGGAGCCGCGACGCTGCTCGGAAATCACCAGCCAGGTTCCGAGGAGAGGGCTTATTTATGCAAACAAGTATACAAGCACGCACAGTAGGAATCTAGACAAGCCTTGTAAACAAACACACACCCACACCGTAAAGCACACAGGGGAGGCGATGTGAGAAGCAGACTGTGAAAACTCTAGTCGTGCCCGGGCAGTGCTAACACACACACATGCACACACACACACGGATCAAGAGAGAGAAAGAAGCTGAGCCAGGCTGGAGAGCAAGAAAGAGCAGGAGGAAGACGCCGAAGGAGAAAGGGGAGGATAAGAAGGAGGCAGAAGTGCGAAGATGTGGGTGTCTGGTGCTACTTTTGCGTTGCCAAATGAGGGCAAGTGAGTGCGAGAAAGTAGAAGGAGAGAGAGAGAGACGTGCATGGCGAAATGATGTATAATGACTCGTCGATGCGTGCATGTGTGAGTGAGGAAAAAAGCAGGAGCCCTTTCCCATTTCAATTCGCAACAGCTGGTGTCGAATTAACACATTTACCAGTGAGCATTTGGAACAGATTAAAATTGCGTGTGGCGTCTGACTATGTATGTGTGTGTTTGCAAGTGTGGCAGCAGATGAGGGCCAAAACAAGAGCGTTTCTGTGTGTATGTGTGTGGGAGTGCCTGCCGATGGATCAGGGCAGGCAGAAATGGCATCGAGACAGGGGCGCCGAGCAGAGTGAGAAAGAGAGAGCTCTACCCGCCGGCTTTAGCTGCTGCTGCCCTGGGCCGTCTCTCTAAGCCCTGTTTAGGAGGCTTTGGAGCTCAGATAGAAATAATCCCTCACTCAGACACACACACACGCACACACAGGAGTGCTCACAAGCAGCACAGGCAGAGTAAGTAAGCAGTGCGCACACACTCGATTCGAGGTGAACAAACACGCGTGCACTCTGCAGCAACAAACAGCGACAGCACATTCGCCTTGACACATAACCATCCACCCACTTTACGTGCACACACGCGCACACACAAACAGAAAAAACAAACGCAGGGCTAGGCAGCGCGGAAGCAGAGCACAGCGACATCGGCACGGCACCGTGACAAACACTTTACACACTCCGGTACTCGGCCAAGGGGAGAGAGGGGAGGAGGGAGAGATGCAGGAAAAGAGGCGAGGAGGTGGAAGAGGATATGAGGCAGGGAGACGGAGAGGGAGGTGAGTGAGAAGTGGGGGGGCTAACAAATTAATAGGAGCCGGGGATATATACAGCCAGCGCTGCTGCTGCTGCCACCGCCGCTGCTGAACCAGGGGAGGAGGAGGAGGAGGAGGATGACGACGAGAGAGCAATTCATTCCCGTTTTCCCCTCGTTCATTCTCTGGAGGAAGGCAGAGCGGAGCCGAGCGAGAGCGTATTTGCTCAAGAGAGGGAGAGAAGGGCTTTGTGTGGAAAAGTGCAGGAGGAGGAGGAGGAGGAGGAGGCGGTGGTGTTGCTGGTGGTGGTGACATAAAAACACAGAGGCAGAAAGATGGAAAGCCAGAGCTAGGAGTAAAAATATGGGGGCTATAACAGACTTTTAGAGCGTAAAAAAGGGGGGAGAGGGGAAGCGAGGGAGTGAAGGGGAAGGAGAGCAGGGAGGTTAACACAGGATGCCGTTTGTCATCTTCATCAGCCGACAGCCAAGTTGGAGGAGGAGGAGAGGGAGCGAATGGAATAGAGGGAGAGGTGAATGGAAAGAGAGGAAGGGTAAAGGGGGGGGAGGGGGTGGTGTTTGAGCCGGAGCCTTTGAAAGACGTTGACCCTGTAATTGACCTGTGTCTCCGCCTACATCGCGGTGGCGACAAGCAGAGCCGCTGCAGCTAATCACTTAGTAACCCTGACCTGTCAATCACACTGGCTCAGGGAGGGAGGGAAGGAGAGCTGGAGGACAGGAAGGGAAGGAGGGTGAAAGACTAATAACGGCACTGGGGAGGGGGGGTTATCATTTACCGGACCTCCTCTCACCAAACCTCAGCTGATGAAGCTCCCGTTATATAAAAGGCAATAAAATGCTTTATTCCTCCATCCTTCTGTCTCGCACACAACTTGCTTTATAGTGCGGCGGTGAAGTCTTTGTGAAAGTTCAGATAAGGGAGAACAAAAGAGCCGATCTGCAAAGGTGGAGAAGGAGACAGGATAGCGGAATAAAGCAAATCAAATGACAGGGTTTATGTTGAGGACAGGTGAGACAGAGTCGCTACCTGTTAATGAGGGGGAATATGGACACCAGCAGGTAAACAGAGGGATACCACTTCAGGGGCCTGATCTCCTCAGCCAAAGACACCTGGAGGAGAGATGAAACCAGGATTAAATGTTGGTTTTAATTTGTTTTTTTTTGCAAATGAAACAAGTGAGGCATACATTTATAGTCAAATAACTCTAATCAGAAAGCACTATATAAGAATCAATGCAACCAAATAGTCTGGAAATCGCCAGACTTGTACATCAAGTCCACTAGAAAAACTCATTCATGCATTTTTGTTAAGTAGAAATGATTACTGCAACAGTGTCTTCATGTGTTTGCCTAAAAAGTCCATCAGACAGCTGCAGCTGATCCAAAACACTGCTACGCCTGTTCTCACTAGAACTAAGAAAGAAGAGCACATCAGCCCATTTCTGAAGTCCTTACACTGGCTTCCTGTAGCTCAAAGAATAGACTTTAAAATCCTTCTGTTAGTCTATAAATCACTGAATGGATCAGCACCTCAATACATAACAGATTTGTTGTCAGTGTATCAACCTCAGAGACCACTCAGGTCTTCTAGTTCCAGCCTACTATGTCCACATAGAACCAGAACCAGAACCAAACAAGGAGAAGCAGCAATTAATTCCTCTGCTTCACTTATCTGGAACAAACTCCCAGAAGACAAAAGTTCTGAAAGCCTGAGTTCTTTTAAGTCAAAGTTAAAAACCCTTTGGCTGTTAAGGTTAAACTGTTATCTGAGGTGGTTAGGTTAAGTTTATGGTCCAACTGTTTTATTTGCTTCACTACCTGCTTTTATCATGTTTTTATCTTTACTTGCCGTAATTCTGCTTTTACTTTCCTTCTATTTTATTGTTTAATTCATGTAAAGCACTGAATTGTATTTGTATTACATTGTGTTACACAAATAAACTTGCCTTGCCTAGTTTGAAAATCTGTAGAAATGCAGCAGTTCTGGGAATTCTTTAGATGTTTTTTAGAGAACATCAGTGACCAAAAATTATGAGGAACACAGCAGACAGATCAGGGAGAAAATAGGAAAGAGGTTTATAGGATGAACATGAAGAGCATTTAACAAGAGAGAAAGCCTGGAGACCCACTGATCCAAAGCTCAGGTTGAACATTGACATTACAACTATTTGTTGTGGAACCCAAAACCTGACCTTTAAGGACGAGTGACAAATAAAAAAAATAATGCTGGGTAACGTAGAGAGACTTTGTTGTTTATATCAAGAGTGATGGCTATTCTTTTACATAAGCTGAAAGGTTTTTTTTTTTTTTTTAGCCATTTTTAATGTTTATCTCCAGCAGTTTATCTCCAGCGCCCCTTTGTGACATTTGGGAAGAGGCTGTGATTCTGATGTGCTTTTCAATCTTTATTTTATGTAAAGAAAACCTGTATCCCCATTCAGTTAAAAAATATCAAGATATTATTTTTGGTCCATACCACCCAGCCTTAAAAGACCAAGGATAAAAAAAAAATTTAAAAAAAAGTCTTGCAGAGAACAGAAAAAACATGAAGATAGGAAAATGTTTTTTCTTGCCAATCTGCAAAACACTGTTTAAAACCAGATTTACCCTGAAACGAGGTGTCCCTACTGTAAAATGGTGGCAGCATCATGCTGTTTCCTTCAGTGGGTAACATGGAAGCAGGGACTGGGAAGATGGGTGGAGCTTAATGCTGGCTAATACTGGCAGAAAACCTGCAAGTATTCAGTACTGGGTCAAGTCTTAGCAGAACAGGACCCCGACAGTACAACCCCAGCTACGGGGAGATAGTTTCAATTGAAGCATATTCATGTATTAGGGGCGTTTAATCAACGCACACGGGACTAAAGAATACCGTTAACAGATATCTAGTCAAATCGGCTGAGCTGGAGCTTTTATTGGAAAAAAAGAAGGATAAAAAATGTGGTTCTATGGACGCAGAGCTTTAATCAGGACAAAAAAAGAAAAGAAAAAAAAACACCCCCGGTACACAACACTCTTCAGAACAGGTGTAAAATTCTTTAAAAACCATCAATTATTTTCTGTCCAGGTGCTAATGCACTACTTTATCTTTTTGGGGAGATTTTATTTGACAGATTGAGTTTTGGGGTTGCAAATGAGAAAAAAATACCCTTTTGCAAGACACCACATATCACAAAAGCACACGCAGTTAGTGCCTTAACGTGTTCGATCAAAGCACAGAGGCATACAGCAAAGGCCAATTAGATCCTAATAAAATATTAAGCTGCAGATAATACACAATATCCACACAAGTTATGAGAAGAAGCTGGGATTCCAATTAAACCAGAGGCTAATACTTTGCAGTTGTGTGAAGCAAGGGGAGTAAACGCAATATTGTGGATGAGCAGGCGGGAAGGCAGGAAGATGCAGCAGCAGCTAAAAGTCGAGGAGGGTGGAAAGCGTTTGGTGCTGGAGAGCTTTTACAAGCCGTTATCTAATTCCCGGGAGAGGAGGACTCCTGCATCCGGAAGAGGCTGAGCAGAGTGGCCCCTGGATCGATTTTCTGCGCTGTGTTGTTGTTTTGTTTTGTTGTTTATTTTTTTTGCCCCCCAACTCCTTCAGGCTAGGATGCAGCATCCTAGGCAGTACAAAGTCTGCCCCCCACCCCCACACACACATTGAGGTTTGGAGCCAGCAGGCAGGCCCATGAGCTCCGGTCTCTACCCCCACATGCTGGAAATTAATTACTCACCAGAAAGACCCTGAGGCGTGCAGGCTTTGACGCAGGCATTTTCTAAACAATTCAAACGAAAATCCGGTGGTATTTTATCTTATATGTCTGTGTGCTGCACAGGCTGTGCGTGCAAACACCGGCTGCTTATGATCAACAGAAGGGGAACTGGTCGTATTTCTGCATCACTGTCTGTGACAGCACAACCCGAAGGCAAACGCTAGTTTTAGCCCCATTAGTGTCTGTTATTATGGGACTCTCCGGCCTCAGTGGTCACGGTAAGATCTGCCGATTGTCATCCTAACTTCATATGTCACGGGATGAGTCACAATGGGACGGAGGGAGGGATGCAAAATAGTATGAGAAATACTGGAAAAGAACATTAAAAATGCTTGGAAAATTGCATCGAGCCAGGTAATCTCAAGCAGGGAGGAATTTCAGCAAGCAGCCAAACAGGATGTAGAATGGCAGGAGGAGGAGGAGGAGGAGGAAGAGTGCGGGTGAAGTGCCTCGTGTTTTTAATCACAGTCCTCCGGTGTCAGAGGCCCCTTGCACAGCTCGGGAGGCAGAGGGGGAATGAAACCGTAATTATGCGGAGCAGGCGCAGCGCTCCCGACGTTAATGACACTCACTAGATTACAGACAGTTATCGGGAGCCACCCCTCCCCCCGCTGCCTCCCTCCACCGCCACCACTCACCCTCGGCTGACGATCACACTACAAGCCGCCTCTAAAAATAACAGCATCGGGTTTACTGAAGGCACAATCCGATCCAGCAGCATTTTAAAGGTTCTGATTTTTTAGGCAAACGCTGGTGATCCTACTTATAAATGATCACTAAAGGAATGAAACGTATTTATGCAACATGTTTTTTTTAAAACCCGTTTCCACCTTTAAACTGTATAAAAACATTGCTAGAAATGCCAACTTCTGCAGGTAGAGCCAAGAAGGCCGTCAATGAAAGATAAACTAAAATGATTATTAATTTGATCTATTGACAGAAAATTGATGTCAGTTTGTTCAAATGTATTTTAGCTACAGAAAAAATTAGTTACCTTTTCAATATACCATTGTGGTGGTAAAACTTCAAAAAGTTACAGGGAAAATAATCTTGGACATGAATATTGTATCAGTTTCTGTCCTATAATGATACATTTTTATATTTCTATGTTTTGAGGGGAAATAAAGGGAAACTTCCATTGAATTTGTCTTTTATTTTTCCTGGACATTCAGACTTATACACACAATCTCAGTAATATCCGTACCACCTCACTAAATACAAACTACATTATTTTTTTTGTAGAAGTAAAACAATTAACTGAAATACTCCTGGCTGAACTTTTAACCACTTCTTTTGACTGAACTGGTAGAACTCATTTAACTTGGTTTGTTTCCTGATATGAAATCTTCTTTTAAAGAGGGATGACAGAGTTTTGTAAATGCACTGCCACCTGTGGCCAAATCAGAGAACTGCAGCACTCTACTGCTCGTTCTTAAGGCTCGCGCTCATAATTAACAAGTTTTATTTTTCTTTTTCACTTTAGGTAGAGTTGACGTTGAGCAGGATGCACTTCTGAGTTTCCCCAAAATCCATCTTGAATATAAATAACACTTCAACTGTTTGCTAATTAGATCCATTTAACGTGAAAGCACTTGAAGTCACAAACCAGCCAAAAGCACGGTAACGTCTGACTCCATAGAACATGAAAATAGGCTGAAGGCTTCCTGCATGGGCGCTAGAATATGAGGTGTCAAGTCTGCTTATCAAAACAATGCTTTAGCTGTAAATTGTCAAATAAAAAGGCTTTTATAAAGAGTTTTTTTTAGTAACAACCTACAAAATGTCTCCTTAATCCAAGTCCCTAAAGTTTTAAAAAGGGTCAATTCCATCCATGTAAACCCAGTTCTGGTGCCACTCTACTTTGGGGACAGTCACTGGTGTCCAAGATTTAATCATCAATCTGCAAGCAGTTTCAATTCTTTATATAAAAAAAGGAACGATAAATAAAGAGGAAGAATACCTCCAACCTTCAAATAAATCAACTTCCTTCTTTTCACAATTTCTACATGGGTGACGCTTGGACATACAAAAAACACCTGGTTTTAGAAAAGAAAAAGCGTCTACAATGACCTGGACCTCCACCAGAGTCGAAATATATGGACAAAGCTAAAAGCAAAAGTCCATTTGATTCCACTGTAACCTGGCAAAAGATCTTTATCTTTTAAGTATAAAAAGAGAAAAATGCACAAAAAATTCAAACCTTTGCAACCAAGTCTTATCTAAAAAGAATAGACCAAAAATCCTTAAAGTGATAATTCCACCCGGAAGAAAAAAAAAACAAAAACGGATCAAATGCTTCGTTAAAAGCTCAAAATTAACACTATGCTCACCTCCATGATGAGCTCATGTAAGGACTGCACTTCTAAGAGACTGCGTTTAGCACCTTGCTCATACAGACCTATGCTGTCGGAGACAAATAAAATCAAAACTAAGTGGATTAATGAGGATGCACTCATGCAGGGCTAAAGCTCAGTGGGATACAAGGTTAGGGATGTAGACTCACACACGCGCGCGCGCTCAGACACATCACATTATTACTCAAGGCAAAGCTTGTGTGGATTTGTAAACAAACGCCTTGAGAAGACAGAGAACAAGCGGCTCGCTGTTTGCACAGCCAGTTTTGTTGCTACCCGGCGGGACCGAGCTGTTCGTGTGCAAATGTGCTGGAAGGTGTGTGCGGTTTGATGAAATAAAACACTCTCTTTGAATACGTTCTCCATGACCTGTGCCTTTTTTTTTTTTTTTGAGACTTCATGGTGCTTGGAAGTGTGCGAATGCATCTTTAAGCCTGACTGCCGATGAGCGGCTCCAGACGCACACTCACACAGATAGGTCACAACCATCTGACTTATGGCCCTGACAGCTGCCAGAATCGGTAATGTACGTCATCGCTCTGCAAAGACGCACGTTCATAGACAGCGATAGGAGAATGAGAGAGAGCGCCGGTGCCACGGAGTGCCAGGGAGAGGAATAAAGAATGACAAACTCAGGAAACGACGTGTGCGAGCAGAAGAGAGGGGGGAAAGGGGGAGGGTTAAAGGTAGGAGGCAGAGCCGGCGGTCTTTAGACAACCCGCAGGAATCGCTTTCTGTAGTTTACACCTGCTGCTACACTCTCGCACACCCGTGACACACATGAACCGCAGCTCGCTGGCATGGCAAGAGCAATCTGGGAGGCTGTTGTTGTTGTTTTAAAGCATCGCAGCGCGCATAAACTCTCATAAATATTCATGGCCATGAACCTGGCTCGCTGCTTTATTCATGCTGCGTATGAGTACAAGACTGAGAGAGAGAGAGACAGACGGCAAGGGGGAAGAGAAAAAAATGAGGGAGAGAAAGAGAGAGACTGACAGAGAGCAGAGCAAAAGGCAGGGAGGGAAGAAAAAGATGGAAATGAGGAGAGCAACTGGGAAGGAGAAATACGAGGAAAGAGTGTGATAAAAACCGCTGCTGACTTATTTACACTCTGCGCTACACATAGCAATTAGCCCACATGAGGAGTGTGTGTGTGTGCTGCTGTCACAAACACACACCCGCGCGCGCACACAGGATGCCGTGAGGGTTACGCTGGTTCAGTGTGCAGTAATTATCCCTGCCACTTAGGGGCAGCATCTACATAACCTTCACCCCCCCCAGCTCACCTGCACACCTGGCCCTGCAGGGAGCAGATGACTAAGCTGAGGAAGAGGAGGGGTGAAAAAGAACCGGGGTGTGGGCAGCTTTTAGGCTGATAACTTTACGTCAGCCATCGTTTGCTCTGCACTGCTGTGGAGGAGGCTTTTACTGTGCATTTAAATTAAACATTTCTACAAGGTCTTTTGGTTTAAAGAGCATCTCAAGAATGAGAGTGGCATCTATAACAGGGGTCACCAATGTGGGCAAAAGGGCGCCCACAGGAGTCACCCTCCAGCCTCTTCTAAAGATAATAGCTCACCAGCGAGTTGCTTCTAAAACTTTTTTCATTCTGTTGCTCTTCTTTGTCGATTACACTTGCATCTACAGAGATTTGAAAAAAGAGAATATCTAAAACAAGCATCAAAAACATGTTTATTATACATAAAGTTTAGGTGAACGCTGATTCTTCCAGTTCATAGATCAGTATTTGTGTCCCTTCGTATGACTCAGTACCCATGAAGAAGCTCTGAGCTTAAAACAGGCTGGTGACGCCTGATAGAAATGGACTGAGTTAGCAAAGGACTCCAGAGGATTATTTTCAACCAACGTTGGGGCTTTATTGGGGGTTTCTTTTGCACTAAACGCAAGCAGGTAGATGTTTCACCTCAAAGGTTTCTGTCTTTTCATGACCTTGAAACCTTGCTTGTCCACAGTTTATTGTTGCAGGACTTTACTGAATCCTTTGTGAGAAAAAGTTCTTACTTCTACCATCATGAAGAACTGAAACAATTAATCGATTTTAGAAATAATCGTCAACTAATTTAGAAATCGATCAGTCATTAACTTGAATATACAGACTCTTAAACATGCCTTTAGCAAAAACAGCAATCCATTCAAAACAGTTATACATTTTTTTTAAGTATCAAAGCATTTTGCATTTAAGATATAAAAGCTTTTATGTCCATTAATACGCTCTATCCTGAAGTGTTCAAAGGCCACAATTTCAGCTTCACGTGGTTTATAATCGGAGTAAAGCCTTCTCTAAGGAATCTTTAGCCATCCGATTATTAAACGATGAAAATAGAATGAACAGATGAATCAACTAGGAAAATAGTCATTAGTTGAAGCTCTTCTATCATGGACAGATCTGGGTTCTAGCTGCGGTTCTCACTTCCCTTCTGTCCGGGGACAAACCCACTTTAAGTGGACTACTGCCATCTAAAGGGCTGGAGGGAATATGAAGTGTCTTACTGTTGGATATAATGTGACTAAAATTGAGAAACCTTGTGATTTGAAAAATGTATTTTGCTAAATGATGATAATATTGCAGTTGACTGCCCAGCCCCACTGCGAGCCAATTAGAAAAGCACAACAGTATTTTTTATGTTGTTCTTTTCCTAACCTTGGGACTTAATCTGTTAGGAAATTTTTTAAAATTGAAGCTGCAGAAATTATGATTTGTATTTTTTATTTAACCAAGGTTAACCAGAATCTCAAAATGACGTATTTCTACATATATGATCTCAAGATTTCTGAAATGGATGGATGGACGGATTTTTATAGTTTTCGATTAATCGCATCTGTTCCGTTAAATCCTGTCTGAATAAACTACAGACCACCTTTCATTCCTGTTGCTTTGCTCCATCTGATACAACTTGGCGTAATTTACATGGGCCCACTTCTTGCTTTGCTCCTTTGATCCCTGGCATTTCCCGAAGGGTCTCGTTGTGAGCGCAACTACACGTGCATATACACATGCACAAGCACTCCCAGGGGTATAATGTCAAGGGGTCAAATTGCTCCCTGCTGTGCTTGACACCTGCCTGGCGAGAGGGTGAGCACTAATCCCGCAGAATCTCTAATCCTCACGACCGGCATGCATGCATAAATGTGTGTTGAAATGTGCCGCCCCGGAGCTTTACCTTTCGTCTCTCTCGTTCGGGGTTGAAGGTTCCCCGCCAGGACTGCATCTGTAGAAACATAATGGTGAGAGAGAATTATCAGAGCAGAAATGCAGGGAATTCTGTTATTTTCTTCCTAGAGAGGAATGTTTAGAGGTCAGTGCCTGTGGTGACAAGCTGGAACAAATATCACGGCAATGCAAAATCCCTCCGCCCTCTTGCACGGCCCTGCCAAATTGCCCAATTCACAGCAGAGAGCGGAGCTTAGAGGCAGAGGGGAGCACTTAAACAGCTCCCAGCATCTCACTAAAACGGATCAGCTCCAGCGCACACATGCTATAACAAGGGAAGAGGAAAACAAGGGGGGGGGGGGGAGTAGTAGTAGAATAGACAAGAATATGTTGGTAAAAAGGGGCCGACATTGCAGATGTGAGATTTCGGCAAAAGAACGTGGGAATACTCCTGGCTCTTGCTCTGTGTCCTCCCTAGAGAAAACGTGGGGGAAAATGTCAACAGGCGCGCGCGTGCAACACAACGAGGAGGCCGCGCACAAGCCCGGGATTTGTAATGGTTGAGATGGAGGGGGTGGGGCGGCAGTGACTGGAAGTCAGGGGGGTTTATCTAACCCAAGATGGAACCCGAGCTCCTCAGACGCATACACAAAACGGCAGCATGAGCAGCATGCACTAAAAGCTCCTCTGTTCTGCTATTTATTAACTCAATGTTGCCATGGTTTCTCCGTGCTGACGTGATTATCATTGTAAATCTGTGTGTGACTGGCGTGTTTGTGTGAGTGGGTTGGTGGGTGGGGGGGGGGGAGGGTATGGGGGTGGCAGCCATTTGGTCATTAGACTGAAGCTGTTCCACAGCAGCCCTCTGTTGTCCAGCTGAGCAGCACCATCCATCAAAATCAACAAACGCTGATAATAACTGGCAATATCATTAAGCCTCGGACAGGTCTCCTGTGTGCAAACGGGTTTTCGCTCATGGTTCCTCTGTAGGAGCATTTGGCTACAATGCCTGGCAAAAGTAATCACACCCCTGAACTTTTTTTCCCCATTTTGATACATAACAACCCTACTCTGGATAAATAAAAACAAAAAACGTGTCCGGAGGAGCAGGAGAGATTCATAGCCCAGAGAGGAGAACCTGTCGACAGAGGAACCATTAGTCTTGCACATCACAACTAAGGCCTCTAAAGACTGGTTGCTAAATTGATGCACTGTTGAAGGTAAGACACAAATCATTACTGTCTGCAGTTCCCTGTAAGCCCAAAAGAGGGAAACAGCAAGTGTAAAAAAAAAAAAGTAGGCCTGGTCGTATGAGATCACAGGTGAACTCTTTGAACTATATGCAAACTGTGATTGATGACAGAAAACAAGGACCCTGAACAAACCACACCCAATTTGAAATATGGTGGTGGCAGCATTATGCTGCAGATGCGGTTTTCTTCAGCAGGGGAGGGGGGGAAATCTCTCTAAGGTGTGAGTCGATGGGAAGATGGATTGAGCTAAAAATAGGGCAAACCCCGAGGAAAGCAGGGGAAGATTTGAAGCTGATGCAAAGGTTCACCTTTCAGCAGCACGATAAGCATATAGCCAGAGCTACAATCAAGCAACTTTGATCAAAACATGTGTGTTTTTGAATGTGCAAAGCTGTGACAAAAACAAACCCTCCAAACACCTCCAGTTTGGATTGTAACAGATTTAAACTAAATGCTACATGGAGAGAAAATCAGTCCGAACAAGATTCCAAGGCTTTCGGTTATAAACAACATGTGAAAAAGTTCAGGAGTGGATGGTTCTGTAGGAAATATGCAAACTGCATCCTTATCGCAAACATACCACCATGTTTCCCAGACCTCTGTGTTTATGGCCAGACATGACTCATTAGCTTTAAAGCTCCTTCTGTCAGGATGAGCTCACACAGTCACGCAGCATCACAAACTGGTTTATTTAAAAAAAAAAAAAACACACAAACAATAACAAAACAACTAGTAAAAACACTGATCTGCACGGTCTTTTAAGTCCCCCTGTCTCCCTTGGCGTTTTGTCTGGAAAGTGTGAAAACCTCAGTGTCCAGCCAGCACGCCGCCTCCCCTCTGCTTTATCCTTTTCTACGGTGAGTCGCCACCTACCCCGCTTTCAAAGCCTGTAAAGTTCTTTTAAGTGAGACAGCCTCCAGCTGAAAAAAAGATAACGCTTGAGCTCTTCATAAATATGATAGAGAAAGCAAAACGGTGGGGGGGGCATGTGGGAGTACAGTCATAGAGAGAGAGAGAGACATATGAATTCAAAAGAAAAAAAAAGGAAATGAGGAAGGTGGAAGACAGATGCAGAGACAAGAGGAAGAGAGAGCGATAGCTGAAAGCTGTGAGCTGAATGAGTTATGAGCTGCAGCCGCGTTCGGCTACATTCATTCCCCCCTCGTTATCACAGCCATGATAAAGGGCTGCGTAGCCTCTTTTTCCTTCCCCTGCCCCTCAGCTACCTGCTGTCGTTCTCTGTTGTCGTCGCCCTGCTACCTGGCTATCTGTGAAATCTCTCTCACTCCGCCGCCGCCCGTAGAAAGAATGCCAACATTCATAATGAAAGGCCACAGAGGGGCTTATGAGATTTCAGCTTCCTTCTCTTTTAGCTTTCTTTTGCACTTAGTTGGCTGCATTAACGAGAAAATAAAGAAAAATTAACCCTATTTGACCGTTAGCTTCATGTGCAGTGGTGTGGTTTGTTAGAATAGGTAACGGTAGTTTTGTGAATTCTGTATAAAGGTGCCTTCAGGCTCATGCTGCACCTTACAAATGGAAACTCGTGCAGAGCTGTGAGCCAGATTGTAAAGCAGATCAACATGGAGGTAAATCAGTTCATGGTCTGATTCTCTAACCAAGCTGACTCCGTTTACAATGAAAACGTAACGTAATCCTTCAGGTAATAATTATTCCCAATTTTTACAACCTATATTAAAAAAGATCAGGTAAAATTTTCTGTTCTTATATTCTTTTCTAGAATACGTACAGCACTATGTTTTCATCATTTTGCCACAAACTCATTTTTATTTCATTTTTTAAATGCAACTCAATGGACCAACAGAAAATAGTGCATAAATGTGAAGATGTAGGACAGTGATGAATGGTTTCAACCTGTGAAGGAAAAGAATACAACTGAAATCGTGTCCTAAGCTCTATGTACCAAGTAGCTGAATTTTTTTTTTTTTTTTGAGCTTTTTACAGCACTAGTGGCCCCAAGTAGCTGAATTTTAAAGGCAGTTGATTCCACTATGATCTTGTATTTAGGGGTATCTGAGAATAGTGTCTGAATAAAAATACAGAGCACAGCTTTCAGATTTTAATTTGTAAGGGAAAAAAAAGGATGCAATATCCATGTATCTGTTATAATTTTTCTGCAACAACATATATAATCTTGTGAATTTTTATAAATTTGAATAAAAAGCATTTTTTCTGTGCTTCAGTATGACAAGACACTAATGTTCAAAGGTTAACAAAACCCTTCAGGAAAATCACTGAATTTCTTTCAGCAGAAACCCAGATGAGTTTTTTATTTAATTTGTCAAATACAAAAAGAAAGTATGACCTAGCTCTGGGATTTGCAACTTTTACTAATTCACGGAGCGATTTTCTTCTGGAAAAAAGACAAGCAAAACGTAATGGATCTTGTATCTACTGTAAAGAAAATCAAAAAAAACTTTATATGTATTTAGAAGATTTCTGAGTGCAGGTTTTAGAAAAAGAAATCTTTAAACATTTAAGCAACACATTTGAGACTAGAGCAAGTCCTACAAAGTCCTTTCTATATTACCCATAATATCCCATAATTTAGAGTATAGTGATATAAATAGTCTTAATGTCTGTACTGATGGTGCAATCCAGGAATCTCTAAGCATGTCTTTAAACAGAGGAACTGCTAAATCTAACCTTCATATACTCTTAAGGTTTGTGTAGAAGCTGAAGAGCCACCAACTCCCGACCTAAGCTAACATTTTTATATACTTGTATGTATGATTTATCTTGTTGAAAGTATTTACAGAGAAGGAAAAAAAAAGAAATATTATAATTTTGCTTCATCTAAGGTCATTAACGGAGTGAAACCATGTTTGACAGCTGGGTGCAGCTCTGACTGACAGGTCTTCATTTCATTTAGCCTCTAAATAAAGAAGCTCAGAGAAGCTCCTGTATTTAAAATGTTGGCTTGTTTTACAACTTGAGCTATTTTTATCTCCAGTGGTTGGAGATCCAGTTTGTCACCTTTTTGGCACTAATGCAGAAACATCCAGGTTGAAAGCAACAGCAAAAAGACAAAAAAAAAAAAAGAATTCCTTCCACCCTAAAGAAATGGTGTTGGTTTCTGAATCTTAAGGCTGAAGGTTACCCTGGATAAATGCTAAGCACTTACTCTTCTATTGGCCACACAGATGATTCTGGCATAGCAGCAGGTCATGAGGAAGATGAGGCTGAAGAGAGGCACATACCATCTAGAAAGAACAGAGAGACAGGAACAAATGAGCAAACGGAACCCAAAGTCATCTCCTGCTGTGATGTTTGAGATTTATTTCTTTAGCCTCCATTTTGAACTTAAGGAGCATCATTTTAAAATAAAAGGATGAATATGGTGCTGTAGATTACAGAACATAAGGTCAAATGATGATTCTGGCAGGAATATACTTTGTGAAAGTTGATCCTTGATGTGTTTTGGTTTTGATTACGGGACAAAGGTTTCACCTGTCTTTAATTTGATACATTATGGTCTAATTTTGGTCTTGGCAATTTGGAAAAAAATCTTATAAAAAAGATCAATTATTCACAGAGTATGAAGTAACTTAGAGCACACTTTATATGAGGGTAAAATATAAATATATGTAAATAGAAACTATAACCGGACTGAATTTATGAGACTAATTCACCCAAAGGCACTAATGAGCAGAAACGTATTCATACAGCTCTTCCCAACAAGACAAAGTCGCCTCTAAACAGTAACAGATCTAAAGAAAACTTTAATGTTTTACTCCGTGGTCAGCATGTCCACATTTCACTGCTGCAGCAAGCAGCTGTTTTCAGCAAAAAGGCTCAACTTCCTGCAGGAAACAACTTGGTCAGCAGCACCAAACGATAGAAAAACCCTCTGGTGCTGAACGTAGCGGACATGTTGGCTTAGATCAAAACTGATCTTTATTAGAAGCTCAGTGTGATGAAAACAGAGCAAATGGAGGCAGGGATTTTATTCCTTTTTTATCTAAAGTAGTAGAAGATAACTAAAAAAATTTAAGTTGGAGGTATATACAGTGTTGTGAAAAAGTATTCACACTACTTAAAACTGTTTCATATTAAAAAAACTTCTATGTTGTTTGGATTTAGTTTGACATCTGCAAAACAATTAAATCTAAGTAAGTCAATTTTGCTTAAAATAAGTGCTTTTTTCTTGAATTGAGCAGGTAGGTGAGACAATTTGCCAAAGGAATAGAACAATTTACATTTCAAATAAGAAAAACCCCAGCATCTTATTTCAAGTGCATAATATCAAATTCTCTTGTTTCACGGTTAAAAAAATACTCATACTATTGGAAAATTATCCTTAATATACAAAATTATTTCACTTATTTTATTTATTTTTTTGTTAGCAAATATAGCCTTTCTGTGTATATTGACCATAACAACATCATGTGACCAGGATTGCATCATTGCGCGTGCATACGATTGGTCAACAACCGAAGCAATGAAGGCGAGCAAGTACTGAACTCCCAGGGAAGATGTGAAAAAAAGATAACTCCAAGTGTAAATAGGCTCACATGTTTAATTTCAAGAGGGATAAAACTGGAGCCGTAATGGGTAAACACGATGAGCACTGGAGCGCACTAAAACTGGAGCTAATGCTCAGGAAGGATTCGGATGTTGCTATAAAGTTGACAGAGATGCGAGTACATGTCCTTGCTAATATCGTTACTTGTGTTAGCAATGCATTTACTCCCTATCCTCCAAACTTCAAAGCATGGTTGGGAATTATTTAGTAGTTGCTTCAACGGCCGTCATTTGGTTTTCTGGTAGTTCAGAGATATGCCTGCAGATGGCGCCACCTCTGCTTATGTCAGCTCATCGCGCCCAACACTGGGGTCCAATTTGGGTACAAAAATATTTGTAAAAAACACTATCAGGATAGACACTTGAAGTCAGTAGCCTTGTTTTACCATAATCAACTAGATTTTGGTATTGTATAGGCATGTAACATGACTATGTACCTATGTAAGCTGGTCATAAGCCATGTAGGGAACACAGCAAAGATGTGGAAGAATGGAGTTAGAAAAAAAAATGTTCTTAACTACATGTAAAACAAAAGTATTTGTGGACTAAAATGAATGCTACACGTTTTCCTCACTGTCCCCACAGTTTAACATGGTAGTGGCAGCATCATGCTGTGGGAAAGTTGGCAGAGGCACTAAAGAAACAAGGCTACAATCACAACAAAAGCTTGTCCACAATTTGTGATATCTTATTTTTTCTGTCTTTAAAGCCCAGGATTCTTTAAAATTACACAAAATAACCATTTCAAATTGATCCTTCACATAAAGCTTGAGTAATTACACTAAGTTTAGTGACGGTAAAGAGGTCAAATTAGTAAAGAGACCATACCATGTTAATGCTCTGTCCACAAATAGCCCAGACGAGTGTCGGGCCTAAAATCAAACAGTGTGTGTTGGAAATAAATGCTGCAAGGAAAACAAATAATATGTAAATTAACAACAGGAAAAGCCCTGACTAAGCACCTCTAGGTGTCACCGTGCACAGTTTTAGAGCACTGAGAGGTAGAATAAAGGATTATGCCAGCACAGTGACAATATTGGAAATATACTACGTTCCTAAGGGAGTGAGGTTTGCCAATCACAGGAGGCGTGGGTGCATAATATGTCAGGTATTTTGTGAGCGGATGAAAGGGAGTGAGGCGAGCAAAGGAAATGAGAGGCTGGCTTTGTTGGAGTGGCAGCCTTGTGTTGTGCAACCTCCTGGGAGGTGATATAAGCCGCAAGGAGTTTCAGCCTCTCCCTGTATTCACGAAACAGGTCTTTGTCTTGCTTTGATAGACAGGTTTCCTGGTCGCCACAGTAACTCCGAGCAGTCACGACCGCGCCATTCGGCACCTTGTGAGAAGCTGGCAATGGAAAAGTCTATCTTGTAAAAATACACAGTAGACAGCGGAGGACGGCTACTGAAAGTTATAAAAGAGAAAAATGTTGAAGTGACATTTAAAAGAAAGAGGGAGACGGAGTTTGTCTCTGACCTATAAATGGGTGGACAGACTTTTTCAAAAGGAAAATGGATTGGGATTAAATGTCCAATGCCATGCCGGAAAAGTCCTTGGCATGAGTTCTGCAGACTGCATCATTTAGAAGCCTTTAAGAAGGCAAATACTGGGTCCTTGGCCTAATTAAGGCTCGTCCATGCTTAAGTTCTATGCCTGAGGATTGTAAGAAACTCACCTAAGCTTTTCTCTAAAAGGAGAATAAGAAACAGCAAAATGAAGAATCTATGTTTCACACATCTGAGCTTTCTGAACCAGAGAACATACTAGGGAATAAATGCTGCCTTTATTTATGTGTGGCTGTAGGAATGGAAACTTACTGGTCTTCTCAAGCTTTATTCTCCATCTCCTTGAATAAAAGGATCCTTCTTGATTACCTTCCTAAATCCTTGTGATTTCCTCATGATCCTTCCTTTCTTGTTTTCTCTCCTGTGTCCCTTTTTCCTTTTAGTACTCCTTTCCCTGACACGGATCTTTCCTTATTTGTCTCCTGTGTCCTTCCTTGTGTGCACCTTTTGTTCACTTGTCCTTTCCTCCTTGCTTCCTTCCCTCCCTCCTGTTTTTTCCTTTCTTCTCTCGCTTCATGGAAAACCTGTCTCTCTTGCTTGCTTTCTTCATTCATTGTGTCCTCCGTTCCTTTACTAAGACACCCCTTTATGTCCGTTACTACTCTCACCGTGTCCCTTCCCTTTTCTTCTTTGTTAGTCGTCTGTATTTTCATGGTTCCTTATATAAAAGAAGGATCTTTCTAAAATTCAAAGTTAATTTTTAATTTGAAGATCGGAGCAAAGGACTGACAAGAGTTTAAGCTTGATTCTGGAAAAGTAGGAATTTCTCCCCCCCAATCAAAACAAGAAGTCGGAGCGCCGTCGCTGGCGCTCATCCGCACCGACAGAACACTGCCACGGGACAATGATGAAAGCTTTCAAGGAGGGAGACCTGCGCGAGCGTCACCTCTGTGTGATTTAATAACCTGCTCGCTGGAATAAACAGCGTCCAATTACGCCAGCGCCCGTCCCGTTAATGATGGAGAGACGAGCCTGTGGGGGTGGGGGGGAACAGGGAAGGCAGGCAGATTGGTGAAGAGGGGATAGGAGGGGAGGTGGGGGGGTGGCCTTTTTAACGATAGTGTAGGGGGCTGTGAGGAGGAGAGAATGACGGGCGGCAGCTACAAAGTGCTCTAATTAGCATGATAATGATCTGCCATTAGAGTCCGCTGCGCTCTACAGCTGAGTACTACCCGAAGAGAGCAAGAGGGAGACAGAGAGGGAGAGCGAAACAGAAGCACGGAGTGGGCAGCAGATGATAAAAGTGAGGAGATGAATAGAGGTGAGGATATAAAGGTGGAGGAAAAGGCGGCGGACTGTGGCTCGCAATCAGAAAGGAAAGGAAAAAGGCGAGCAGTTCTTGGTGATTAGAAACGGGGCGAAGGTGGGAATCACAGCAACAGCAGCCCGGTGCCCCTGACTGATCGACTGTGGCTGTGTGTATGAAATACAGATGCCCAAAGAGATGCTGCGGATGGCAGGAGGATGTCAGAAAGGTCATCATCAATGAGAACCAATCCAATCTCTCCTCTCTCATATGGCCCAAGTTCCAGCTCTGCTTTAGAGAGAAGAACGAGGCCTAACTGAAGGCTTCAGTACGAAGGAGATGGCAGCATGCTGAGGACTAAAAGTCTGCTTCTTAACTGCATCCACCAGCTTTTTAGTTCTCATGTTCATCCACTTAAAGATGAAAGGAAATCTGATTGGGGGGAAATACAGGTGTACATATGAAAACCAAAGCAGGGTATGTAAAGAGAAGGCTGTGCATGACTGAATGCAGCAATCCACAGGGCCTGCAGAAGCCTTCATACTATTAAAACTATGTCTAAGAAAAAA
>JAUZNJ010032553.1:0-13620 GCA_034780135.1 Jordanella pulchra | reverse complement strand
GGAAAGCAGAAATCAGCATCTGAACCCTCAGGGCTAAGCCCCTGATATGCTAGAATCCTAGATCCGCCCCTGTATTTACTCAAGTAAAAGTAAAAAGTACAATGCTGTGAAGCTACTACTAAAAGTACTTTTTTTTTCATAAAGTTATTCAAGTAAATGTAGCTGAGTAAAAGTAACTAGTGACTGTACACCTTTGGGAAGATGTTAACTATTAGTGAAGTCAGAAAGAGGATTTTGTTCAGTTTCTTTGAAGCTGCTGCTTAAACAAAAGGTGGAAATTGGTTCACAGCCAAATCCAACCATCAAAGCCTCCTTCTGCTCGTTGTCTGTAATCCAGTTAGACGCTGGACCATAGTGTGTTCTGCCTAATACCACCGACCTGATCTGGTTAGGCAGATTCTAGTTCTTGTGGTTTAAGGTCTTAGGCTCCCCTTGGAGACAGTGGGTTAACTCTGAGCATTAGATGAACAGACCGGCTGTTAAGCTGCAGGAGAAAGCTTCTTTCACAATCGTATTACAAAGCTTTTAACACTTAAAACTTCTTACATATTATATAGATGATTTCTGTGTGATAAACTAACACAGCTTAGGGTATAAAGTATGCATAGTTACTTTTTATTGTTTTATATAAACGTTTTTAAAAGTGTGGAGTGCATTTGTATTGAGACCCCCTAAAATCAATAATTGGTTGAACCATGTTTTGCTGCCATCACAGTTGCATTTCTTTTGGGGAATGCCTCCGCCATCCTTAAAAATAGAAATTATTATCCATCATTCTTTGCAAAACACCTAAAGATAAATCGGTTTCAATGGAGACCCTCTATAGTTGCTTTTCCATTATAAATGTGCGAAAAATGATGTCAGTGTTTTGCTAATATTGGAGATGTTAATTTTTGCAATTGTGGTATTTACATGAAATACAATTAAAATTGCACAAGAATACTTTTGTTCTTGAAATAACTTGTGATAACAACATGGAAGCTGTTGATTAAACACTTATGAGATATATCCACAGTTCAGCCATGGCTCTAGTGGACGCCATCATCCTCCAACTACTTCCAGTCCTCTTCTTTTGATAAGACACCAAGGTCCAGTTGCAGATCTAGTGAATTATTTAATGCAAAAAAAGTGTATCAATTGCAGTTTGGCAAAATATAGAAATTTCACTGCGACCAAAAAAATAAAACAAACACCTGTTCTGAGCATAAAAACTTTTTATTGAAAAACGTGTTTATTTTTTCCAACATTTAAGTGTTTCCATTATGTTATTTTTTTATGTGCGTAAACAGTTTGTGCACTTTAATGAAATCACATGATGGAAATGCAGCTTATGATCGTCACAAGGGCTGGGTGTATGCGAAGCGTTGGTGTTCTGCTGGGGGCTGAATCAGCGTCAGTCTCAAGTCTTTTTGCATCATATCGTCAACTCAGAACAGCCAATGTTGCTGTTTACATGACTGGCAGAGGTTCCCCCACCTGAGCTGTGGATCTCGGGAGCTCCTCCAGAGTAATCCTTTGGCTGGTTTTCTTATTAAAGATCCTTTTGCCCAGTCTGTAAGTTTAGGTTGATGGCCATGTATTTGATTGGATTCTCTTTCACTGGATTTGTAGATGGCACTGATAGACGTATCAGAGAGAAATACAAATCAAACTTGTTATTATCTGCAAAAACATTGATAATTATGTCCCATTTTTCTTCTTTTCCTGCTTTGAGTTGATCTTTATCATAAAATCCTTGTAAAACACATAACAATACTGTTACCTTTGCAAGGCCTGGAGTGTTTAAGGTGAAACCTAGACAATCATTTGACAGAAATGTCAGAAAATACTGGTTTAGCTTTTTTAAAGGAGTTTGAATGAACTAATCCA
Organism: Jordanella pulchra; assembly: GCA_034780135.1. Taxonomy (NCBI): domain Eukaryota; kingdom Metazoa; phylum Chordata; class Actinopteri; order Cyprinodontiformes; family Cyprinodontidae; genus Jordanella; species Jordanella pulchra. Next base: position 11,751 of record JAUZNJ010032553.1, on the reverse strand, counting down.
GTTATAATTGTTTCCCGTCTACAGATTCTACGGAGAGCTAAAGCCGGGGGTCTCTCCTGATTGGACTGTAACTACGGTCTGGCACTGGCACTGGAAAGCGGCTGAGTGAATTCACTTTGTAACCTCATCAGGATGCAACAGGATGACTGCCTGCTGAATTTACAACGTTGGAGAGAGCAGATCCGAAGCAGATTTCACTCACGGGAGAAAAGGCTTAAAGCTCAGATGCTCTCAGAACTCAGCGGCAGTTTTAGCCATGGTTGAAATGTATGGTAACCTTTTTTCAGTCCACAAAGGTTTTAAAGAACAATAAAAATGAATTGTTTGAATGGTTTAAAGTCCGAGTAAATAAAACCCCAGATGAACATGTTTAGACATATAACACCATCCCTCCTTTTTGGGTGAGAAAAAAAAAGGTGAAAAAGCTAACCTGATGCCAGGAGGAGCCTTTTAGTTAATTTTCTCCCCTTTGGCGTTGTGACAGTGACGGTGTTTTCACTTTAGGAAGGGTTCAAAAGGTGTTTGATTATCAAATGAACAAAGGAAAACAGATAGTTTAGATACTTGTCACATATTATGTGTTGTTTTTTATTTAAAAGGCTTCATGGTCTTGTGTTTCTAAAACTTTTAGAATTTTGTTCATCTGTGGTTGTTTTTACCAGACTTTAAAGACCTCATTTAAACTATTCTTTAATGTTGGCAAAGCCAGGCAATGAAATGGGTAAACTGCTTTTATGCGTCAACAAACCCGTACCCTACTTAAACTATTCTCCTGTTGCCTTTAAGCTCCAGAACATTTTAATGTGAAGATATTAGAAATGTTCCCAGAAACAGCTGCTTTCCTGACACTTACATTTTTCTGCCTTTAGTTCTTCTTTTGGGATTTTGCAAACATAAAACACGAAATCTGTTGGATGTTTCAGCTGATGGTACGTATGCAATCTCTAAAACAGCCTGTAAAATCGTCAGATGAACAGAAGTTTTTGATCCATTCTGAAGGAATTGTTTCAAACCATGTTACCAAAGTAAGGAATGTTCCTCAGGAGTGCTGAGTTTTGTATTATTTTTCTATAAATAAATTGCTTCATCTTTATTACACTCGCGAGCCTTAATTTAAACCTGAACACCACCATACCTGCTTACATCACAGATCATATTTACAGCTGTCTGCATCAGCACAATTGTCTTCTTGGTCTCTTTGATCCTCGTATAACAACAACAGACATAAGTGCTGATTCTGCTGCAGCCTTAAGGGGGTTCGGTACATCAAAGTGTTTACAGACGTTGCTGATGATGCTTTGTCCCTGTTGGCTGGAGCTACCTGAAGCTTAACATTCAAATAACAATATAATGTCTGGTGAAGGTGGTCGGTTTACCATGAGGATAAAATCCGTAATAACTGGTACGTCTGGTGAAAATGTTTTAAAAACAAATTAATCTCTCAAAAATAAATTGCTATTAGACTAAACCAGAAAAGAGTGCAGACCTCTTCCAATTAGCAAATTTTGCCCCAAATTGTCACTGAAGGTGCGTTCACACTGAATTTGTTCTGGGTATCAAAGCATCTGATTTACAGGCAAAGTCTTTGGGGGACGGCGCCAGGCAGCGTTGGAAGGTCCTGTGCTGCATCCGAGCATCAGGAGCGATGTCTGGGTGTCCCAGTGTTGGAGCTTCTCAATATTCGACACAAGTCAGTTAAGTGTGAACCAATCAGAAAATCCGATTCAGGAGTTTTTTTTGGAGACAAGTCTCTACATGCAAGCTGTGATCACTTCTGCAGAGGTGTCTGCATATGAAAAAATAATTTTTAATGCTGTCAGTGTCTCTAAGTGGTCAGCTAGCTAACAGCTGAAATAAACCATCTGTTTTCTCCCGCTATATCCACCAGGGTCACGGTTGGGCCGGTGCCTATCTCCAGCAGACTATGGGAGTAAGGCGGGGTACACCCAGGACAGGACGCCAGTCTGTGGCAGGGAAACACATAGACACACAAAGACATACAACCATGCACAAACACATTCACACCTAAGGACAATTGAGAGATGCCAATTAACCTAACAGTCATGTTTTTGGACTGTGGGAGGAAGTCGGAGTACCCAGAGAGAACCCACGCATGCACGAAGAGAACATGCAAAGTCCATGCAGAAATTGGGATGAAACTATGAATTCTACTGTGTCAAGTGTGTGGGGGGGTACTGTAGGAGTATCATTTTTAGCATGCTATATTTTTTTCCAAGTTTCTTAAAAAAAGAAAAACTTGTATGCAATAGTTTTTCTGCGGTTTTAGTCCCATCTGATGAAAGCATACAGCTCATGTTAAAGTTTGACCAGAGCTCAGTGTTTCAACACATTTCTGTTTTTTCTGCCTTTCTTCCCAATTAACCCATTGTTATTAATAGTTGGAGGCTGATGGATTATTTGGAGAACTGGTGGCCCCAATGCACTCTTTACTGCAGTTCTCCAACAATGACCTGTGCAATCCCCCCCAACTATATCATCCAGCTTACTTTGTGTGGAGGAAGCATTAACATGATGCTTAAAAATCTTAGATATATGGAACTATTTGATATTTGATACTTAAATAAAAAGTTTGAAACTAATATTCAAACATGTTTCTTATGTTTAAAAAATAAAGAGTAGACAGACATGTTTGTTACATGTATTTAATAGGGTTTTAATGGATGCTAATAAAGGTCTCACTTATAATTTCTTAGCATAGGAACTGAAAAAATGCTTTGATTAAAGATTGGATTTTTCTAAAGAACGCAAAGAACTGTGTGACTGTAGTAAAAGATACACTGAAACCTTGTAGACATCCTTACCATGGTTGCTAAGAAATGAGGAGGTTGCTGCACATTAGAATACAAATGCATGAAGATTGAAACATTTATATAAATACTACCAGTATACTTCAGAAGCTGGTTAAATGTTGAAATAAAAACAAACATTTGCAAAAATTTACAAGAATTCTGTTTAATAGCAAGCATTAGTTAAATGTTTGGAGTTCAGCTGAGATAAAGAGACAAGTTCTTACTTTCTAAATAAGTAAAGGCTAAATACAACAAGATATGCTTGTAAGATTATGTGCTTGAAAATAAGTCAGTACGATTTCTTTGTCTTATTACCAATAAAAAATAAAAACAAACAAAAAACAGCAATATCTGGAGTGATAGGTGCAGGGTGGATATTGTAAGGAACTTTAGAGATGAAGGTGCACTTGTTTCTTGTTTTAGGTTAAGCAGCTCCTCTGCCAGAAATGTGTAGTAATTCACAGTATTCCATATTTTCTTCCGGAGAACAAAGACTTTGTTTATCTACCAAGTAGATTACTGCAGAATACTCCTGTATGCATCACTGATGGGTGCTGTTTGTATGAATTTCATTTCAAACATCTTTGATGAAAGGAGTAAGGAATCCTGAACAGGTTTTTTTTCTCTAAGATGCTGGTCGCCCACTTGGGGGCGCTGATGTTCAGCAAACAAAAGTAATTGTCATAATGCATCATCTGCACAACTTCTACTTGGATAAAGATTTGGATGCAGTTTTCCTTTCTTTTGCCTTTAGGTGTTCTCTCCATATACAAAAAAAAACATTATTAAATAACATAATTCAAAAACAAAAAATATACATTGAAAGATTCCAAGCATTTGATGCTCCAGATTTAGCCCATTCAGTCTTTTGGAGACCTGCCAGCTTTTCTTGGTGCGATGGTGACTCAGGTGGTAGGGGTTTTCTCTGTGAGCGGTGGGTTTCCGGTTCAAATCCTCACTTCATCCATCTCTGTCATTGTGTGCTTGAGTTAGACGCTTCACCCACAGGTGCCTGGTAGTGAGTCTGACTGATGGTTAAATCATGGCAGCCTGGCTTTCAACAGTCTCCCCCAGGATGGCTGGAGCTACAAAGTTGCGTCCCCACCATCAATGTTAATAAGAAAATGTAATAAAACAGCTTTGCAGTCCTTCAAATTAATAAAACACTAAACCACTATTCCTTGGATGATCTTTGACAGTTTTTTATTCTTTTCCATCGTGGAGGTTAGAATGGAAGAAATTCAATCTGTAGATGAACTGATTGACTGATCTGTATAACTCATTGCCATGTAACTGTTTCCCCTTTTTCTCGAAAAAAACATAAATTTTTAGTCAATAAAATTGGAAATTAATTAACTGTTTATGTAATGTTATTTTTTATTTGATCAGATTATTGTATAAAAGACAAAATGTCAAGTTTCATCATAAGGGAGCAAATTACAAATTCAGCAGCGCATTGAATGCATTTAAATTAAAAAGTAAGGCAAGTAAACTTAAAGATTTCATTAAGAAGTAAATTCAAAGTGATGTACATAATCAGATTGGTTCTTAAGTGAAATTTTAAAAAACTTAGTGTTTCAACATTTTTCTCGGAGACTTTTCCAGGTTAGTGGAACATAAAAACTAAAAACTGCTTCTTTATGTTTGGTTCCGGGGTTCAGAGCAGATTTGAGCCAGGAGACCCGAGAGGTTAATACAGTGACGATAAGAGTTTAATATATTTTAGTGTTAAGCCATTCAGTGATTTATAGACCAACAGAAGTCTTTTAAAGTCTGTTCTTTAGATCCAGTGGAAGGACTTTAGAACTCGGGTGAAGTGCTCCACATTCTTAGTTTTAGTGAGGACGCTGGCAGCACCTTCTGGATCAGCTGCAGGTGTCTGAATTTTTTTTTAGGTAAACCTGTGCAGTAATCGATTCTACTTAAGATTAACGCAGCAAAGAGAATTTCGAAATCCTGCTGAGACATTATTCCTTTAATCTAGGAGATGATCTTCCAGTGATAGAAGGCAGGCTTTGTTACTGTCCGTGTTCTCTGATGGTTCAGGTCTGAGTCCATCACTACACCCAGATTCCAGGCTGGCTCTGTGGTTTCTTGCCAAAGTAATTAAAGCTGTGTGTACCTCCTTTGGTCCAAAAATCATTACTTACAGTTTTGTTTTTATTAGCTGAAAAAAGGTTGGCACATCCTCTCTTTATGTATTTACCCAGCACCTGAATGAGTTATTAGACTTTAAACTCAACTTTATTTGTCCCTTGGGATTACTCCTTCAGGGAAATTCTGGTTCCATTAGCTTATGAAATAAAATAAAACACAATACAAAGGACAAGGTTAAAGTAGGAAGACATATTGAAAATAAATATAAGACAATATAAGAATAAAACCAAATTTAAGATAAAGATTAAACGTATATATAGTAATTCATTAGGTATGTCATCCTTCCTCCATTTGGAAACATTTCCAACACAATTACATCTGTCACTGTAAAGAACGAAAAGTGCCAAAGTTCTCCACCTTGGCTTGTGTCTTATCTATTAGAAACATGTCGCCTGTTAAAAACATCCCATAAAACCAGTTCATAACTGCTGTTTTGATGCATTACTCAAACTGTCTCCTGCATTATTAATGATAACAAAACCTTATCTGAGTAACAGAATGGATGCTGTCATTAGAGGCTCATTTATTCATCCCTAATGACAGATGAGCAGGATTAGTTCCATTTTTTGGTATAGTAATAAGGGTTGTCTTGAAGTTTGCGTGGGTTTTTCTGTTCCGGCTGAACGTGTTGTGGAGTCTTAATGAGATTAAATGAGTGTGGCTGGCCTGGCTCATGTCAATATGTGCACAGATACGGTGAGAAGACATTAAACAATTTAGCATGCCTGTGAATCACATAAATGCATACAAAAAGCTGATGTTTTCACATAGTTTTGAGCTGTTTGTTGTTGCATTCATATTAGCCTCTGCTAAGTGCCAGCTGGTGTCATTAATGTAATCAATCCAACCCTTCTAATTGGATTAATCTGCCTTACTCTGTTCAATGTCGGCTAATCTAATGTAATATAATAAAAAATCTAACTGAAAATTGAATGAATTGTATGCTTTTTATCCACAGGGTGACTGGCATCATACTATACAATACACTCTCTCTCCCAACTCATCAAACATTGACACTTGTCGAGCCCCCTGCACGTCAGATACTGACACGATGGGGGACTTGACAGGCTGTGGCAGGAACTTGCTGGTGTCTCTTATCTTCCTTTGGACAGTACTCAATAGTTTCTTTAAGGTGATATAGTCTGGGCAGGTTTCTAGCCAGTTAATCATTGTAATACCTTAAAGTAGGCATTAACACCTCTATTATTAACACAATGTTTCTTATTCATGCTATATAACAGCACATACGTTGTTGTATGGGGAGAAAAACTAAAGAGGACAAAAATAATTATGTAATCAGCAAATTCTGAGTTACAATGCTTTTAATTCCTTGAGTGTGTTACGGAAGACCTCAACACAAACTTCACCGTTTGGTTGCCTCATGGACGCCAGCTTCCAGGCCTCCTCAAAGGTTTCCTCAGAAATATTCACACCAATATTCCTGAATATCTCTTGAATCTGGGATGAGGAAGTAAAAAGGAGACAGATTTAAATGTTTTAGGTATTTCCTGCTATAACAGATTTCCTATAAGATCACATATACTACAAGGACTACATCTCTACACTCTGTAACATTTTCTCTACACATTGCATTAATTCCTATATATGGTTAAGATAAATGATAAATAATTTAGCTTCCTCCAATTAGAATGAAGTAGCTGGACTCCTTATATAATGCACAGGAGCAGTTTCTGCTGTGAAAGGAGCAAAATAATAAAACATTTGTGCCATAAGGTGTAGTGGCCAATTAATAACCAAGTTTAGCTGAAAGTTTGTTGGGGTTTTGGACATCATCCTAAGAACTTAACTCAGTGGCTTAAGAAGATATGCAGGGTTTGCTAAGAAATGCTTCATCACTGCAGTCAATACTATAGCATAGAGGATTTGATCTTCAGTTAAATCCAAGTTGCCATTTATTTTGGTTCCAAACAATACATTTGACGTCCCTATCTGCTGCATTGGAGCTTTTGCCTTCATGCATAAACATGGTAACTATGATACATTTGTGTAACTTTTGTCTTTTGGAGTTATTTTCTGAAAGGCTGTAGGCCTAATTTGACAAACATCATTTTTGTGCTTTCCGTCTGTCAGGCCGAAGGCTTTCTGAGTTTTATCCTATCCTACCACAAAGTAGTCATTGAATTACCAAGACATACATTTTATTAGCTCTGACCTCAGGTTCACAGCTCACCTCCTTCTTGGTGCGAGGGCAGAAGAAGTGCTCCTCGTAAACACCCTGCTGAGCATGGACTGATGGAAATAGGACATCTGCAGCTGTGGATAAATCACCGTAGTTGGTTCTGTCACTAACTCGTCTGATACGTGGAGCTGGAAGGTCAGAGCGCATGGATGGGATCCCATAGGTGTGGCCATCTGAACAATACGTGGATTAAACAAGTAAACTAACTTATAGAATCTGTTACAAAAGTTCAAATTAGTAACACAGAAAGTTGGTTTAATAAATTCATTTTGTCTTCTGCAATCATAAACCATGAAATATAGCAGGTTTGGTTCAGTCTTACACTGTATACATTATTCGACAGCTTAAATAGTCTTTTTATGGTTAAATTATCACAAATTCTATACAAATTTTAGAAAATATCTGGTGTAAAGCTGCAGTGTTTGTCCAGACCTAGCCCTGCTCCTGACTCACTTGATTTAAGCAGCCCATCTCTGTTAGCCCCAATGGCTGAGGCAGAGGTGGAGAAGTGGTCTGAAGATGCCTTGGGTCTCCTGATGGTCTTGACAGTTTTCTGTGAGCTGTCTGGTTCGATGGGCTCCAGGTCCTCAGGCCGGATCAAGTCCTGCAGGAAAAGAGGTTGGGATGGTTCTGATGAAGGATTTCCACCCACATTGACTGGAGCAGAGTAGGACCGGCGTTCTGCAGGGAAGAAACAAAACAAACACCATAAATATAAATGATTCAAAACTGACAAGTAGATTCAGTGAAAATGATTACTGTTCTGTTAATTCTTTATTTGTGACTTCTTAAAGGTAATGAGTAGTTAAAAACTTTCATTTAAAATGGAACATCTTCTTAAACTGACCGTTGATCGGCATCATGTTCTTCCAGTTTAGGAAATTGGCAAATTCCACAAAGTTGATGAATCCATCCTTGTCGGTGTCACAGTGTTCCATCAGGTCATCCAGAACGCTATCATTTAATTTCAGGTTGAACTCATAACACACTGCCCGAAGGTCTTCTTTGTCAATCAGGCCCCGTCCTTTCTGATGAACAAAACAAATAAAATAAAGTACCAGAAACCTTTTTTATTTACTTGTCTGAAAATGTTCTTTTTCAGGTGAAAATATTTGATGTCATGGAAAGTTCATTGTTTCCACTTGATCTGGTACCCACCGGCTGCACTAGATGGTTATCGAGGGTATCTCTTTATACACAGTCTAGGACACAAGGATTATGGGTACACAACCTTAAAAGGCTGCTATATCTGTGTCAGGAGACAATGAGGAGCGATGCGTTTAGTTCATCTTTAATTTCTTTTACGTTTTTCTGGACTCTTTGGTTACCATTTATTTTATCAGTTTCTTTGATTTGTCATAAATATTCTTCGTCTTGGGAGGTTAGCTTTAATTTCAAATAATATATGAAGCTGTACTCACAGGAACACCAAAGTACTTTGAGATGGTATGACAGCCATTGCCTTTAACATGCTTGTCTATAATTTTCTTTTCCAACTACTGAGACATCTCTTTGCTTCTCTTCCTCTGGTCCATGTTGAGTGTGGTACACACCACATCACCAAACAGCACAGTGACTACCTGTAGCCGTATATATAGGCCCATTGACTGATTAGAAGATTGTGGACACCTGTGATGCCAACTAGTGGACACACCTGGATTTAACAGGTCTCTTTGGTTACATTATTCTTTTTGGTTACATTCTTTTCAGTCTTCTCTGGGAGTACTATCATTTTTGTCCCAGCCTGTGTCAAGAGCTATTTTTTTAATCATTCTGTTGAATCATTGTTTATAAGCAATGCCTGACTTTCATTTGTTCAATTTAATATATTATTCCTTTTGTCAGTTATTTCTGTGACCATTCTAGGTTTTCTTATTATTAAATGCAAACAATTTTGGCCATGTCTTTATAAGCAATTATGCAGATCATTACGATAGTTAACAAACTATTTAGAAAACATATAGTTTATATGTATGTCTTTTTATTTCTATCAGATATTACAGATTTGCTTTTTGACAAAAAATATGTCTAGATTTACACAAGTTATACTAATCATTGGTCGTACATGAAGAAGATAGCAGTGTCATGGTTGCTGGGCTTTAAGCTGGAGGATGACTGTACCTCTGTAACTGTGCCAGTAAGAATGTGCTCAGATACAGATTGTATGTGTGGTGCAGATGACACAGAAAACAATTGGGTATACCTTCCCCAACCTTGGGACAAACCTTTTACTCCCACTGCACAAAAAAGGGCAAGAAACATCTTATAGGACTCATCACAGCCAGCTCATTGTTTCTTCTAACTTCTGCCATATGGTAAGAAGTACAGAATAATGAAAACCAGGAGCCTTAGAAACATATTTTACTCCAACACCACAGTGGCCCTAAACTCACAGTAAAACTGCATCATGTCTTTTTATGACATTTTGTATTGCTTTTTTATTCTTATTGCCAATTTCATTTGTTCTTGTAGCTAACACTAAGGCAACACTACCTTTAATTTCATTGTACTGTGCCTCGCAAAAGTGGCTATGACAATAAAGATCTGTCATATCTTATCTTTGTTATCTTAGATTATCTTTATCTAGCGCACATCACAGTAGCATAATGATTCACACTACCTTTGTGTGAGACCTACCACAAGATGTTGAAAGCTTAGGTATGGTTGCTGGTAGAAATCTTATCCGTACCTTGTCATAATATCTGAAAGCTTTCAGCAGAGAGGGGAAGTTTTGTAAGTTGACCTTCTTAAGGAGGTGTCTCAGTGCGTTAACCAAGCTTTGTTGAACGTCTAGACTTTTCACAAACTCCCCCGGCTCAGTGGAGTGGATAACCTCTCCAGCTCCTGTGGAGAAAAACGGCCTGAAATGATTTTTTGCTTTCTACTGAGAGGATTCCCAGTTTGTATTTTAGCGCAAGAGAAGACCTTGTTACCGTATGGATCTTGTGGAAAGACAATCCCAAATCTGAATTCAGATGGAAGGGGTAAAGTATTTTTCCTCCTACACATACTAGGGGGTTTGTAAAGTAAACCATGAGGAACTTTAGTGGAAGATGAGGAAATTCAGTAAAGAACAAAAAATTAACCTACATGTTGCTAGTTTGGCCAATTTGTAAAGCTAGCTTTTCTTTGTTCCCAGATCGCTTCCAAAGGGCATTTGGACAGTTCAACCTGTAACAACATATTCATATAGAAACATTTTCATGGATCAGATACAAACTATATTTCTAAAATATCACCTGAATTTCTGAGTAAGTCACATAAAGCTTCCTAAAAAACTTACTTGTGAGACTCTCCTAACCAGTGAAGAGTTTTGCTGAGATTACGGCCGTCGCTGAAGTGTGGTGTAGGAATCCCAAAGCTACTGTCTTTATTGAAGTTATTAGAGTTATACTTTCTGTCAATTTTCTCACCTGAGATCCAGCCAAACGAAAATTATTAAAAGGTTTCCTTTCAAAAAGAATTTTGAAAAGAACAAAAAAGTTTTAGAAGAAAAATCCTGATTTATCTTACCAACAAAATAAGAATTGTGACTCCGAATGTAAGCTTCATGTCCCTCAAGAGCTTCCTTCTCTAAATCCTCTGTTGTTTTTGGTGGGTTGATGATCTCACGCACATCCTGTCCTGGAATAAAGTATTATCTGACAAAATCCAAAGCTTATCTTTTCACAAAATAGTCCCTTCCATCTATTCCTGGTGTTGAGACAGTTAACAGAACATTTTTGAAGAGGTTAGGTACACACTGCATTTCTTCGGTGCTACATTAAACAATTTCTAAATTTTCAAAATAAACCAGGAACAGATTAAGGAGAATGTTGACCATTGAGAATCATGTTTTGTGCCCTGTCACCAAAAATATAAACCATCCAAACTACAGCAGATTTAAAATAGATGTTTTCCTAAACATCATCTATATATAAAATTTCTTCTAATCACATTATCCTTTTTATTAATTGTTTTCTCTGATCTCTTGGTTTGTTTGAGAGTTTGTGGTTGAATTGTGCAGAATAAATATGCCCCTGTGTAGAAAATAGTTGACATAGTGGTCTCATCTCATTAAGATCACATAACAAAAAAACAGACATGTTAACAGTGGTCAGCTCACGTTAAAGATTACTCACCATAATTTTTATTTATTATGCAAGTTAAAAAAAAAGAAAACCGATCTGTATGGAAGTTTGCATTCATTTAGAGTGTTGATGACACAACATTGACATTTTCTAGTATTTTTACTAAAGCGTTCATACTGATGATCAAAGTAATACGTTAAAGAGGGCCCATGTAAAATAGTTTTCATCAAAAAATCTCTGCCATTAAAAAGACTCCAGTGCTGCTTAGTGACTGAGGGAGAAAACAGGGGTGACGTATGCAGGAGAACGACAGAGTTGGAACACAGGTTTTATTGCTGCTAAGGTTTTCATTGGTTAAGATACAGCTATGCCTTTACATTGTGTCACAGTTCTTTGCTTCAACTCCCATAAGAATAGCATTGGTTTATTTAAAACCAATGACATTTCCATCTGAACTTCAATCTAATGCCGCCTGCAACAAGTTCTCCAGTTTCTTTTCAGAGAAAATTCAAAA
>JAUZNJ010032552.1:0-13620 GCA_034780135.1 Jordanella pulchra | reverse complement strand
CCCCACACAGCAAACCCAAAAAAAAAAAAAAAAAAAAAAAAAAAAAAAAAAACATTGCCGCAACCTTCTGCTATTATTGTTTAACTCAACTTTTTGCTATCTTTTACAGTTTTGCTTCAGTTATTGTCAAACTTTTCAACAATTTTATCTGATTTTTGAATTTATAATGGAAGTCAATGACAGAATGTTTGGGCTCCTAGAGTGGCACCCCTTAGCTGTTTCAAACATTAGACACTTTCCAAACAACATATGCTCACTCACTCAACTTTCATACTACCCACACAAATTATACATCAAAAAATAGGTATTGTTGTCTGGATTCAGGAAACGTAAGCCTCATTGATGTGGGATTTACAGCTTTCTGCCAATCTGACCCAGACCAGCAAAAAGTCTAAACTCCCTCAATACAATTCCAACGGGAGAGTTTCAAAAATCAGAGCTGAAAAATTCCAAAAAAAAAAAAACATATTTTGGAATCGCTGCCTCTCAGGAACCGTTCGATATAGAAACATGAGCCTTGTGAAAGTTGTTCATCAGACCTTCCCAGCACTCATATTGAAGGATTTTTGTTGATATCTTTTATGGCTTTGCCAAAAATAAGGTTTGTTCAGTGGTATAGAAACTGTCCATCACTCAAAGTCCAGCTTTTCATAATGACACACTTTTTTACATCATCGCCACGCCTAAACAACATTTCGTAGAAATGTGGCAATAACACTAATTGTTGTCAGATGACAGATTACACTCACGGTCAAAGAATTATTTTGATAATTATTTTGATTTACTTTTTGAACACGGTCTTGACAAAGATTCAGTCAAAAACGCATTAAAAAATTGAATTGGTTATGTCAAACAGCTTGTTTTGTAAATAGCTGACTCTCTCAAACCGTAAAGTGTACAAACATAAGCCTTGTGGAAGTTGGTGTTCAGACCTTCCTAGCAACCATATTGAAGGAATTTTGTCAATATCTTGTATTGTTTGGCAGAAAATAAGGTTTGTTTGGGACAAGTCAATCACTCAAAATCAAGTTCCTGAAAATGACTGTGTATTTCACTTAGTCACCGTGGCAAAATACTTTTTTGTAGAAACATGAAAGTTGCCATACTTGTTCATGAGGACTTACATTACGTGATTAATATGGTAAAAACCTCATGTCTCTATCATCAATACTTTTTAATTTTTTAAGCATAATGTCCAGTTTTCCGTTTTTTACAGTTTTTCAAATTTTCCTCTTTTCCCACCAACTCCTGTTTCTTTTGAAAAATATTTTCAACCAAAACAGCTCTAAAATATTGTCCCCCTATCCGTTATGATAAAATTGATGTAAGAATCACTTCGATACACCTTTTTATACCAGAGTTATTAACATTTGTTTGTCACGAACTCTTCAGGGCAAAAAAAGCCTGGAAAGCCAGGCTTTTAAAATTCTAATCCATTTATATAATTGAATCGCTGCCTCTCCTAAACCGTTTCATATACAAAAATAAAACTTTCAATGGAGTATCTCCAGAACTTTCTCATCCTCATATTGAAAGATTTTTTTCAATATCATTTATGGTTTAGTCGTGCAGCTGGGTTGTTTCGGGACATCACTATGGCCTTTTTACTGAAAAAGCCTCAGACTGAAATCTTTCAAAACAAACCCATTTTTACATTGTCGCCATAGCCACATAATTTTTGTAGAAACATGAAAGTTACCATACTTGTTCATATAGTCCTGCTGATTCATATGGAAAATCATTCATCTCTCTATCTTCAATATTTTTGATTTATTAAGCATAGTTTAACACACATTTTTCCAATTTGTTCCAATTTTCCTCTTTTCCAAAGTCTCCCGTGTCTTTTTAAAAATATTTTCAACTAAAACAGCTCTAAAATATTGTTCCCCTATCTTTTCTGAGAAAACCTATGAAAGAATCATATCAATACACCTTATTATGCCAGTTATTAACATTTGTTTGACACAAACTCCTCAGGGCAAAAAAGCCAGGGAAGACAGGCTCTAAAATTCTAATCCATATATGTAATCGAATCACCGGCACTCCTAAACCCTTTCATATACAAAAATAAAACTTTGTATGGCGTATCTCCAGACCACTCTAGCCCACATATTGAAAGTTTTTTTTAATATCGTTTATGGCTTGGTCGTGCAGCTGCGTTGTTCGGGCACATCACTATGCCCTTTTTGCTGAAAAAGCCTCAGACTGAAATCTTTTAAAACACACCCATTTATACATGATCACCATAGCCCCATATTTTTTTGTAGAAACATGAAACTATGCATAACTGTTGATCAAAGCCTGTTGATTCCTATTATCGAAAAAAAAATTCTGTGTCTTTTATACTTTTTGATTTATTAATCATACTTCAACACCAGGTTTTGCCTATTGTTCACATTTTGCTATTGAACCTCTATTTTCACAGGGTGGTGTGTCACTTTAAAAATATTTTCAACTAAAAGAGTCATAGTGCATCATTCCCCTATCCGTCCTGAATTAAACAATACAAGAATGACATCGACACCACTTATTATGCAAGAGTTTTTTAGCATTTGTTTAGCTTGCAGTACCCAATTCGTAAAGCATTGAGAGAGGGCACACAAAGAGCCTGCAAATATAGCAGCAGCTGCAGGCCATTGAGCTTACAATAAAAATTCAAAAGGATACATGTTTTTCAATTGCTGCCTCTCCTAAATCATTTGATGTAAAAACATTAAAGTTAGTACAGACCATCTTCAGACGTAGCTTGGACTCAAATTGAAGGAATTTTTTTCTCTAACATTCATTGTTTAGCAGTGGAGCTTGGTTGTTCGGGCACATCACTATGGACTTTTCACTGCAAAACCCTCATACTGAGATCTTTAAGAACAACCCTCATTTTTGGATCATCTCCATTGCCACATCATTTGTGGTAGAAATATGAAACTTGGCATATTTGTTCATCAAAGCCTGCTAATTCTTATGGTTCAAAAACGATTTCAATATTTCTTAAGTGATCAAACATCTGAACAACTGAACACTGAGGTCATCATTTTATGTACTTTGCTTCTAGATTTTATTCTTCTGTGTGCTTTTTCATACATTGCACTGTTAAACTCTTCCATTTTCTACATTTCAACAAGCATTTTGAAAATCCCTTTGGCGTTAAGCATTTTGAAGGGTATCAGCTGTCTTTAAGCATTAAGCTTTTCTGTTTTCTGCTAATTCATCAGATGTCTGGAATGTCTCTCCTTTGGCTTTAGCTTGTTTATGCTATGTTTTATAAAAGAAATTAAGCTTGTTTGTTTTCTTCTATTTCATGCTATTTGGCAGGTTCTGCTTTCAATTCTACTTGTCATTACTCTGACCTCAACATCTTCTATTAGAACTAGATGACAGCAGGAGGACACACTGATGAGGCGCTGTGAGAAATGTTCTGGTAAACAGTCTGGGTCTGAGCCCAGAGCTGAGCAACCAGCAGTCAAAGACCAATAAGCACACAGATCCAGCCTGTGGACAAGACTCACCTCTAACATAACTCTGGTGGTAGTGCTCCTGCAGCAGGCTGCAGTAGTTAGTCAGCTCTTTGTTCTTTTGAGGCTGAGACAGGACGTCTGTCCAGGGAGACGGATCGCTGCGGTCCTGAGATAATGACCTGCAGAGTTTAGGGATTGTGTAATTTATGGGAAAAAAACAGAAGTGATTAGAAAAGTTGACTCCCTGTATAACTATAATAAAGCAGTTTATATGCATAAAACAAGCGGAACACTATGCCAATAGCACTAATGCTCCACTTGTGAAAGCAAAATCTGTTGGGCTCTGCTTGGCATCAAGACAATTATTCTTATTGCCACATTACCAGACAGGAAGGACACTGCATAACAAAAAAGAAAACAAAAAAAGAAAAGAAGACTTTACAGCTGGTAAGGTAGAGCTGAGCTGGTCTGCAATAAGAATAGAGCTTCAAAGTTTACATTTAATCAGAGAATAAGTTAGTCTCATCCTAAGGCTTTGTGGTGGACCTGGAGAAGGTATTGGACCTTCTCCCTTGAGGTGCCCTGCGGAGGGGAGGGGGGGGGCTTCAGGAGCATAGAGTCGGGGGGCCCTTTAATAGGGGCTACCCAGTCTCTGTACAAGCAGAGCAGGAGTTTGGTCGACATCGCTGGCATTAAGTCGGACTTGTTCCCGGGGCATGTTGTACTCCGACAGGGCTGCCCTCTGTCACCGGTTCATAACCTTTATGGACAGGATTGCTAGGTGCAGCCGAGGAGCAGAGGGGGTCTGGTTTCAGGAACAGTGGATCTTTCCCACATTTTTGTAGATGAGGTGTGGTTCTACAGTCTCCCTCATGCCAAGACCGACAGCATGCACTGGAGTGGTTCGCCGCCAAGAGTGAAGCTCCAAGTCCAAGGCCATGGTTCTGGACCAGAAAAGGGTGGCTTGTCCCATTCAGGTTGGAGGAGAGTTCTTGCGTCAAGCAGAGGAGTTCAAGTATCTTGGGGTCCTGTTCATTAGGGAGGAGAGAATGGAGTGGGGAAATCGATAAGACGGATCGGTGCGGCTACTGCTATAAAGCAGACACTGCACCGGTCTGTCAGGGTGAAGAGAAAGATGAGTGAGAAATGAATAGTTTCGATTTACTGTTCGCTCTGTGTTCCTACCTTCACATATGGTCATGAAATCTAGAGCATGACCAAAAAAACATCAGTTATGATGCAGATACAAACAGTTAAAATGAGCTTTTTCTGCAGGGGGTATGGGCTCTTCCTTAGAGATAGGGTGAGGAGCTCCATCATCAGTGAGAGGCTTGGAGTAGAGCTTAAACATCCAGAGAAGCCAGCTGATGTGTTTTGGGCATCTGTACCTGATGCAACCTAGGCGTCTACCTCAGGAGGTGTTACAGGCACGTCCCATCAGGAGGAGGCCCAAGTGATGACCCTATCAGATGGAGGTGGTGTCTGGGGAGAAGGAAGTCTGGGAGTCTTTGCTGAGCCTCACACTCACTGACCAAGAAACAAACAGCTGTAGTGAAAATATGCCCTCTATGGGCCGGAATAGAGGAAAAGGACCTCTACAGACAATAACGGAAGGCAGCAACACATGAGATTAGAAGGACCAAGAACTACAGACAGCAAGGACCCAGCAGTGTAGAAAGGCTTCAATCTGTGAGCCTAAAGACCTGAGGTCTTATACTGAATCAGCTGCTGACACCCAGGCCGAGAACATGGTCAGCGGATCCAGTGTGATCCAAAGACACACACAGGGACTCGAAGAAAACCTAGACATCAGCACCGGGACTGAAACATGATGCACATGGACCATCAGAAGGACATCAGTCTATCTTTGCCTAGAATCAACAAAGTTCCTTTTCCGTATTCAACCAGATTGGGTTAAGAGCAGCTTCTTTAGCAGTCATCATGATCATCAGTTTAATAAAACATTTATAATTACTATCAGTTTGATAACTGCTGCTGTAAAACCATCACATATTAAAGAGCATTTAACAAGTACGGGTAGTGTGGACATTCTCTTATTTGAATCAGTGAATTTCAGTGATGCTTCTAAACAGTTAGAGTTTTGAAAGGCCTTCAGTCCAAACTTTAAAAATCACACCTCTGGGGCTCATTTTGACCCATTAAAACTAGGTCTAAGTGCAGATTGTAAGATGAGTTTGAGCTGCCATTACTAAAATGGTAGATCGGATCTCGGTAGTCAGGCTACTTGGATGTTGGCAGTCAGGAGGCTGGCTGACTACTCATCTTCCAAAGTCATACAGATTCCCGATAAAACTCTGCAGGGTAATACTTTGAAGATCTATAATCCTATGAACCATGGCAGGACCTCTGTAGAGTATGGGATTTATCTCAGCAAAGAGGGACACACTCTACAAAAAGAACCTTGACCTTTAAACTGTAATTCCAATATAATTTTGAGAAATGCTTTGAATTCTTAAAATCCTCCACCTAACATATAAAAAGCCCTAAATGATGAAGCACCGTCTTATATCAGAGATGTGATTGTTCCTTATGTTCCTAACAGAGCATTTTGCTCTCAATCTGCAGGTTCACTAGTGGTGCCTAGAAAAGTAGAATGGGAGGCAGATCTTTCAGTTATCAGGCTCCTCTCCTGTGGAACCAACTAGTTTTAACCCGTGAGGCAGACACCCTGTCTACTTTTAAGGCTAGGCTTCAAACTTTCCTCTTTGATAAAGCTTATAGTTAGACTAGCTCAGGTTATCCTGAGCTATCGCTATAGTTATGCTGCTAAATGCCTGGACTGCTGAAAGACATGGGACCACTATTTGACATTTTGCTTCACTCCATCTCTATTCTCCTATTCTGCTGCATTTTTTAGTTCTATGACATTCACCAAAAAGTTTACCTGTCTTTTTAATTAGGTTGAGTCGACTCACATCTGGTCGAAAGTTGCCCCCAATCAAGTGAGTCTAGTCTTAACCTGATGACTCGATGGGATGACAGGAGCCTGGTCTGCTACTGCTTGGGGGGAAAGAAAACCAGCAGCCACATGGCCCTTTCTAGAACCAGTTTGACAACCCCGCTCTAGACAATCAATAGTGCAGCATACAAAGTCCCTAAATTCCTGTCAGATATGTAGCTTAATCCCTGCTGTATGGAGAAAAGGTGTATGCTGAGGAGGCTCCGTACCTGAGGAAGATGTCCTTGGGCTGGCAGCGAGAGTTGGGGTGCACCAGTTGCTCCTTTAGGTTCTCCAGTGAGCAGTTGTACACATAAACTGGACACCTCAACTGACCACTGTTGGATGTACTCTGCTGGGAAACCTGCCTGCTCAAACCAAAGGTCAACTGCTCACTCTTGGGTTCAGAAAACTTGACCGCCTCTTTTTCCCCAGATTCTGAAACCATTAGAAGAGTAATCTCCTTAGTTCAGATATGGGTTACAGCTGCACTCAGCTCATTATCAACCTAACCAGTGGGATCAACCTGTGACTGGTGTTCCGGTATCTGTCACTGACTGTCTGCTGTCTGGATCAACAGGCAAGTCCTCAGGCTCAGTGTGACTCTCAGATATGACAAGAGAGGACTTGGCTGAGATGTTCCCACAGCTGGAGCTCCTGTGCAGCTTAGAGATCAGGTAGGTCAGACCAGACTCTGACCTATCAGGGCCACTGGTGGAACCTGACAGCGAGTCTGCCTGAGACTTGTTGCTGGGAGTCACGGTATCATCCTCCTGTGTGCTGACTGTACATTCCAGCTCAGTTCCTGACACTGATGCCATCAGCATCAGGACATCTGACAAGAGGAAGAAAAAATACAGAAGACCCAGCTCATCTCACATCTGGTTCCCAAGCACGGTTCAACATACCTGTGAACGTAGCAGGAAGGAAGGTGAGGAGGAGCTGCTGGGAGCTGATATTCTTGGCGTAGCATCTCCACTGTGGAACATAGGCACCCCTGTCTCTAAACGGAGGCTCCTCATCGACAAGGTCTGCATTGCTGAAACTCTGAAAAGCCAGATTTAGTTCACAGGAACAGACCCGTTACTACAGGAACAACATTTTCCATCATTAATCAAATTACCCACGATCTACATTCAAGATCAAAAAGTACAACATCTTTATGTCTAACAAGGTCATTAGTTTATTTTTCAGCCTTTCTGTGGAGATTTTTTTGGATTGTATGCCCTATTGAACCCCCTGACCCTAAGCTCATCAGTCAAATACACTAGTCTTCTTCTGGTTTGGATTGCAGCTCATGTTCAGGTTCTGGGCTGACATATTCATTTTAGTCTCTGTGTTTATGCATAACCCTGATGTTTACCCCAACCTAAGCCTGATACTTACTACCGATGTTAACCCCATCAACTCGGACTCAAATCCTCAAATCTGAATGAATCTAGCCCTGTGAGTTGAAAACTCTGAGTTTTTGGTTAGTTTAATCAACTACGAGTAGGTCCAGTCAGAGTTGAGCACGTGCCTAGCAAAAGTAACAAAAGGCATTATCAGTGGAACCCTGATTCACCACCATGGCAACAGGAAGTACTTAATTCACAACACTGGAATTAGAGATTTGAAAGCAGAAATAAAAAAAAGTGTGTTTAAAAGACAAAGAAAGCACTACAGCTGCAAAGGAGAAAAAGATGGTAAAGATTGTTGGTCGAGTTTATGCGTAAGTTTATGTGAAGTCTGTATGGCAGGCCATTTTGACATTTGTTAAAAGCGATCTCCTCTCTGTCGTTCCATTTTTAAAACACTAAAATAGGATTCTTCCAGATCAACATCACATTTCTAGATGGAAGTGTAAAAACAGATTTTCGAAATTACTTTTTTGCCAACAAAAACTGAATTACAGGAAGTAAAAAAAAAAATTACTACTAAGAATTAATTTTAGTATACTTAGAAATGTTTACACATTTTAAATGCCGTTTCAACATTCATCAGCTTGACTGACTATGTATTTGTGATATCTGAAATACATTTGTTAATAGTCAAAATAATACAAATAATGACCAGTAACAATAGGAATCTATAGATCTGAAATTAATTTCTAAACATCCAGAATGTTTATTCTAGATGTGAAGAATGTCCGTTTGTTTGAAAAGGTCAGTTTGACAGAAAAAAAATGTTGTTTTTAGATATCAGCAATACATATTCAGTAAAAGGAATACATATCAAACGGCATGGCATAGCCCATTATAACCACGATAACATTATGACAAACTCTAGTTTAATGCTTGAATGGTAGTGCTTTAATTTCTCTATTTAGGTGCAATCACCTGGCAGCAGGTGAGGATGAAGCACAAAAATGTTGTTCTAACAGGTAGGTCTTGTGCATTATCTAATGGGGTTCCTCATGTTGATTATGTCTTCCATTACACAGTAAATACTAAGTGGCTTTTTACAGTCGCTTCAGATGTTATCATACAAAAGAATGGCCGTTATTAGCAGTTATCAGCCCCATAGAATGGCTTTAGATTGTGTTTCCTATCTACTAGTGGGCTCAGTAATAATAATAATAATAATAATAATATTTTATTTCTAATGCACTTTACATTCATAAGAATCCCAAAATGCAATGTGCTTAGTAGGTTGTCATCGCCAAATGAATCTACTCTTAACCCTAAGGTAATTTCTTTCTTTCCCATTTATGTATAATCTGAAAACAACTTCAGCAGTTCTTCAAGTATTATGAAAAAAAATATCTGCATGTTGCTATAAAACAAGAAATCTCATATCCAGTCAAGTGAGTTGTTTTTAATCACGACATTAAGTCCGTGTGACTGAAACATAGAATTTATTCAAAGTAAAGCTTTAAAATGCAGTTGTTTCTTTAAAAAGGCAAATGGTAAATAAAGTAGATAAAAACTATAAAGCATGTAAATAGTAAATAAAACTTGTGGTATAAGAGGTGGCCAAAGTGGCTGTTAACATTCACAGGCTACATATTATTAGAAGGACAGGGCTTTGTAAGAAACAGACTGGAAGGTAGAGGAGGCACAACCTGAAGTGATTCTTTAGTACTGATGCTGTTTGAATGTGCAGGTTCTTTTCTATAATGCTGTTAAAACACATCAATCTTCTCTCACTGATCTCTGTTAAACAAGCCTGTGTAACGCTTCAAATATGACGACAGATAAGGTGGGGATATATGGATATTCTCTGTGAATTAATGCAGCTCATTCTTTAATAAGATCCTCATCAAAAGGACATGCGACAATTGTTTTAACATCTAATATGTCGGACCTAGTCAATATTTTTTTTATTGTTTGCACAAAACCATGACAAGAATCTCCTGACTAAATTAGGAAATAAAACCACTTGATTGACTCTAAGGAGTTTACTGAACAAAACTTGCTCCAAGTTGGCTCGGGGGAGAATGTTACTAGAGAATCAGAATCAGAAAGCCTTTATTGTCATCATATTCTACAACGGATACAATGAGATAAATAAGTAAAAATATAATAAAAAAAATAAAATAATAATAAATATAGTACCGGTAGAAGGAAAAGGAAAATGTAAACAGTACTGGCACAGTTTGTGGGGGGGAATAGTGCAAAACAGGTGAAAAGTGACCGTCAGTGCAGGTCGGAGTTGAGGGTGGCAATGGCTTTGGGGGAAAAAAACTGTTTTTTTAGTCTGTACTACGGTAACAAAAGCAGACGTTAAGTAAATTCTCTTTGTGAAAAGGAAAATTCATAGTTTCCCTGATCTCAGGTTTAGAAAACTTAGTTTTCATTAAACTAGCTTTGTGAAAATAGAACCCTAATATTTATCCAAACATAACTCTGATGTTATTATAGAGTATTATTTAGCTTATGTAGTCCACTGTGAGGTGGACTTAAGCGGAGGTAACTATTCTAAGAAGGCTAAAAACACGTTTTTTGCTGAATAGTGAGACACCGTTGCAGCTGGGAAGGACATGAAGTAAGTAATTTTCAGGAGTTGAAAAATCTGGACTTTTGTTTTATATTCACGTCATCATCAGGTCAGGTTATGGGTTAAAAATGCATCAGGTCATGTGTAACACAGTGTGGGACAGATGATGTGTTACACAGCCAAAGGCTCTGTTGATGCGTTAAACAGTGCAACAGCAACAGGTAAGATAATGTTTTACATGGTGTACCAGACTTGGTCATGTGTTACACAGCATAACAGCTCAGGTGATGCGTTTCTATATACGTGTTTTCTATCAGATGTCCCCAGTGATATAACCTTAAAATTTCATTTAAACCTGAAGCAGGCTGTCTGGGTGAGGTGATTACCTGTAATGTGCTTGAAGATCCCATCACCTCCTTGCTGCTGTCGCCTGTGTCTCTTTGCTCTGCAGGTCAAAACAACAGATGAAAGGAGCTCATGGGGAAGGTAACAAAGCAGGAAGACCATCGTCACAGGAAAAAATATTTGCAACACAGACCAACCTTTAAACAGCGACAGCGAGAAAGGTATGGCGTGTCCGTCTCGTTCTCGCTCTATAACATGGTCTATGAAGGCAGCGTGATCAGCTGCAGCCAGCGGCACCTCTCTGTCACTAAGCTCCTGCTCCAGGCTGCTGTGAAAGAGGCTGAGCAGCAGCTCATTGGGAAGAGGGGGGGGCTGCTGACTCAGATCTTCATTCTCTATGTGTAGAGAAGACATTCCAACAAAACCCAAGCATAAGGGATGCTGTTAGGTGGGGGGGGGGGGGGTTGAAAGCGCAGATACCGTACCTGCAGTGAATGTGAGGAAGAGGAGTTCAACCTGCTGACAGTTTGGAAGAAGGTGTATGAGGTCAAACTGGAAAGGAACCATCTGGATGCTGTCCTCCAATGTTGCGTCTTCTGCTAACAAGACGAAGACCATCAGTCAGTTCATTACAACCAGAGAAGCAGCATACAGAACTGACACTGAATCAACCAATGAAGGCAGGTCCGTTTGGTGTAAAGTCACGGGAGTGGAGGGTTCCTCCTATCCTGCTGGGTTACCTTGCTCTACTCTAACTGAAGAGGGCAGTGAGCAGGCCTGCTCCTTGTTGAGGCACAGCTGGTTCAAATACTCAAAGGTCATCATGGTGGACATGCAGGCCAGGTCCCTGGGGAATATCTACAAAGACAACAATCATAGCACACCCAGCAAAAGACAATAGATAAAAGGAGTCCTCCAGGCCAGCAGCTTCTGGACATCCTATACATACCGCTAGTGGAATGTCCTGGTATTCAAGGCCCTGAAAGTATCGGTGCTGGTCCATGCAATTCAACACAGAGCCACTCTGAGGTTCCACCCAGCATTCTGTTACCAGGTTCAACTCCATGTCCATGTCCACAGCTTCCACCTCTGTGTCGTTATCATCATCCGTGGAGAAACTAGAGAAGAGAATAGAAACCGGAAAAAAGACCAATACAGAACCTGGTTCAGAGTGTCAGTCCAACTCAACCAACAGACTGAAGGACTGCTTAGAAGATCTATGGTTTCATACCTGTCTTTACTGGAGGTGGAGTGAGGAGGAAACAAAATGTATTGAACAATGCAGGAGTGACTCTCCTGGTCTGTGTCTTCTCCTGAGATCTGGGGTCAAAGTTCAGAAGAAAGAAGCAGCAGTCAGACGGTCCAATAAGAGCAGTGAACTATTAAAGAAGGTCCAATCCCAGGTTACCTTCATTGGCAGCTCAACCACCAAGTTTATGATGCCCTCCCCACTAGCAGCAAAGTGAAAACCCTCTGACAGACGAATCCTATCGGGATATTAGAGAAGTTCATATATTAGTCTGTTGTCTCAGAAAGAACAGCACATTATGACAAACAAATTTCCCAACAGTTGGCCATCGAACATGCCAGTGTTCTTCCAGAGCCTGAAAGATTCTGTCTTGAAAACGTTTACTTGAATCTTCAGATGAGTGAGTGTCTTTGTGTCCCTTAAACTGATGATTCTGTGAACGGTGCTGCCTGGTCCAGACTGGAAGAAAATGGCTTCAGATCCTGGTGCTGTCTAGTCCAGGATAGCTTCTATGTCATTCTGGCTCTAAGCCCTTTCCAGATTTCAGTTATGCCTGCTCAAGACTATATCCTGGAAGGAAACAGCTCTGAGCCCTTGCAAGATTCCGGTGCTTCCTGGTCCAGGCTTAATACTGGAAAGAAAAACGTCAAAATCCTCGAAACCCTTGCAGATTACGCCTGTTAGATGCTAAATACTGGAACAGATACTGGGAGGAAACGGCTCTAAACCTTTCCCAGATACATTCTTGAATGCATTGGCTCCAAGATCACTGCTGATTCCTCAGCTGCTGACCAAAAACTGTTTCTGTCCGCACAAGGGGAGATGAAGTGGACACAAGGTTCTGCAGTGTTATTCCTTCGTAACATTTGGTCCTTATGTTATTTATGAAAAGCATAGTAAGTTACTCAGTTGAACCCAGTGATATTTTTTAGGTGACTTGGTCTCCAGCAGAACAATAACTCAGTCTAATTTAAGTTTCTAATGAGGTTTCAGCAATAAGCAAAATGTCAAAATATATTAAGAGACAAACTTACTCTGAGAGCATCGACAGGATGTGAGCGATGGCCTGCATGGTCACTGCTGCCCCCTGGCTGCTCTGCACGGCCCACACCCACCGCCTGTGGAGGAAGTACCGCGACAGCGAGGCCAGGGTGGATGAGGCTGTTCGGTTGGCTGCTATGCTAAGGGGCACAGTGCTGTTAAAGGGCACTGGGAAATTCTCCATGCTGAAAATGAAGGGAGTCCTGAAGTCCAGTGGTAGCTTGTCATACCTGTAAGGCAGCAACACATTCAGACAGCTCTTCTGAAGGTATGTCCTGTATAACCTACACTCACCTTATTAGCAACTTCTCCAGAGGCTTATTGAGAAGCACCACACAGGGTCTGTCAGACAAAGCAGGCTTTGTCAAAGGAACCAAAGAGGCTTTAGATGGGGAAACATGTCCACTTGTCTTCCTCTTGGTTTTTGGAGTTGCTTCTTTGTTCTGAACACGATGAGGGAAGCGCAGCTTTAGGATATGCTCCCGCAGCTCTTCTACAATCTGATCAGAAAAGAAGAGTATAATGACATCTGAGGGGGTCGGTACAGAATACATGGGTCTAAAGCCCCCCATCATTTACAGTTGTGGTCAAAAGTTTACATACACTTGTAAAAAACATAACGTCATGGCTGTCTTGAGTTTCCAGTAAGTTCT
>JAUZNJ010032551.1:0-13623 GCA_034780135.1 Jordanella pulchra | reverse complement strand
GCAAAATCTGTTGGGCTCTGTTTGGCACCAAGACAATTATTCTTATTGCCACATCGCCAGACAGGACACTGTTAAAACAAACAAAAAAAAGTTTATTTAGTTTTAAGGTATACATGTTAGTCATGTCATACTAGTGCCTGACATTTTGGATGTAGTCTTCACAGTGCGATGCAGAGTAAGCTGACATCAATGCGTGCCCTCATATTCCTTTTGGTTTCACCATTGTGCCACTGTGACATCTGTTTGCCCCAGTGAGGATGGTGAAGTGGTGAGGTTCTTAGATTGGCTTTAAACCAGTGAGCTGGAATAAAAGCTGGCATTGCTAATGACGTAAAGCTAGTTAAGGCAGGAAGGATTACCGCATTGAATAAAGCTCTGAAGAATAAAAAAACAAGAAAAACAACAGAAAAAGATAATAGTTTCCAGACCAAGTCAAGCCAACTTTATTGATAAGAACTTTAAAAACAGCACAGCTTTTTACAAGCACTTGAGTAAGATATAATAAAAAATGTAAAAAAAAAAAATGTTATCAAAAACTTAATTAAGAAGAATCAGGTGAACTCTCTCATGCTACTTTAAAAGCTAATTAGAAAAGGTGGGTTTTCAGAGCGGATGTGAAAATAGACATTGAAGAGAGCTTTCTGATTTGTTCCAAAGCCTTGAAGCTACCACAGAATAAAAGCTCTCCTGTCTCTGAGCTTCTGCTGCGTCCTCGGTACGTTCAGGAAAAGCTGGTCTGCTGACCTGACTGAGCAATAAAGGCAATGCACTTGCAGAAGCTAAAAGAGGTAGGGTGGGGCCAGACCATTTACAGATTAAAAACAATAGAATCTTAAAATGAATCCTTAACAGAAAAGACCACTAGTGTAATGAGACACAAAAAGCAGTTATATATTCTCTCTTTCAAGGCAGCTTACAAGGCAGAGCTGTCTGTGATATACCATAATACAGAGAGCTGCGTTATCCAAGGCATGCTGAGATAAAAGCATGGATTGCAGTTACAAAGTCCAGTTTTAAATGAACATATTTCACCTTGCCAGTTTTCTCAGTTGATAAAAACTGGATTTCAACAATGAGCTGACCTGTCTGTCAATTTTAAAAGCCCTGTTTATTGATTGGTGGTAATGAGTTTTATTTAATGTTAAACACATTAGCAAGTTAATTTGAAATGATAAAGGTATTGCCATCATCTGCCACCCAACCCTTATATATATGTGATCTGATTGTACCAACAGGCTTGTTGAACTTGGAGCAGCTCCTTAGACAGTTCCTCATTTCCAAGGAAACCCTGTCAGTGCGCATGCTGGATGATAGCCAGGACCCGACCCCTCTCCTAAAGGAGATCCGAGATGACAAGACAGCCACCATCATTGTGGATGCCAATGCCACCATGTCACATATCATTTTAGAACGGGTATGTATATGTCACATAATGTCTGTTATTCATGAGCTTACATGCCTAACGTGACATTTTAGGTGACTTTCAAACATAAGTAATGTGAAAAAAAGACTTTTCTTTCTTTCCTGCTTCTATATGAACTAAATATAATTAATCTCTTCCAGAGTTTATGTTTTATATTAAATTACAAGATCAATGATGACAATTTAAACCACTAAGCTTGGTTGTTAGTTATAGTTTAGACCTAGAAGGTAGGAAAATTAATCAGGCTGAAGCATCAGTGGTAAACAAGTGAAATGCATTTAATCAATAATGACGAATTAAAACATCAACTCAGATATTTTTCCAGTAATTAGAAGCCAAGAAATACAGTTTGAATAATTCTGCAGAGATTTGTGGATGAACATGTGTAACAAAGGGCTTGTTTTCCTCTATATCTAATGTAAAATATAGCAGGGATTAAAAGATAGCATAAAGTAAAGCAAAGTGCCCTTTTATCTGTTCTAAATCTGTTGGTTCCTTGCTTTTAAAGAGACATTTTTTATTTGAATGCAACTATAGTATGCAATGTTATAAAGAAAAACAGCTTTTAGGCAGTATTAGTGAGTACCCCGTCTGTCTCTATGAATGAGCAACCTTTTTGTGCTTCTTTACTAATGGAATATATAAGTAATTATTTATTCAGAATATCTGCTAGCACTTCAGTATGAAGTATACCCCCCTTCTTTTTAATGGACACATGTTCTCAAGTAGCTTTAATAGCATATTTCACCTTTTAAAGAAAAGTGTAGCATATATTTCTAAATATCAGGAAATGTATTTCTGGACAGAGGTTGATAATAAATGACAGAGAAGAGGGCTACAGGGAGAGGATTTGTATCCATTTATTTTATCCTTAGGCATTGTGCTGTTCCACATTCTGTAGCCATCTGCACTCATTCAAGATTATTTTCTCGTTATTTGTTTAGTTTCTTCCCTTTGTGATCTGCTTTTTGCATTTTTAAAACAGTGTTTCTGAAATGATTCAAACACCTACATGTTTTCACATCCACCTACATTAAAAGCACAAAATTCTGTTCATTCTTACATGATTTTATGTGATGGATCTACGCAAAGTAAATGGTTATGAGAAAAGAACATGATGCATGTTTTTCACTGTTTTTTTTTTCTTTGCAAAATAAAATTGACATCATCCAAGCCTAGCCCTAACAAAACAAGGAAGCAGGTTTGGTGAAAAAACACAGCTTGTACTTGTTTAGAATTTTGGCTCATTACAAATAATAAACTCAA
The DNA here is from genome assembly GCA_034780135.1 of Jordanella pulchra. Taxonomy (NCBI): domain Eukaryota; kingdom Metazoa; phylum Chordata; class Actinopteri; order Cyprinodontiformes; family Cyprinodontidae; genus Jordanella; species Jordanella pulchra. Next base: position 10,934 of record JAUZNJ010032551.1, on the reverse strand, counting down.
AGGACATTTCTAAAATACTACAGGAAGCCTTTATCCATTTCTCACAGAGAAACAGGAGATGACTTGTACTTCCACCACAAAAGTATAATTTCAGCAAGATTTTAAGACTTGTCAATAGGTCTTAGCTGAGCACATTACTCAACGTATTATTGAAACTTGTGTACGGTACGGTCTAGTGGTGATAATAAGAATGTAAGGGCAGGCTCACTAGACACAAAAACATTAACATTTGTGGTTGATTCTGATATCTAAAGAACTTCTGTCCAGTGGGCCTTTTTTAAACTGGGTGTGGAACAGTTCATAATCAGAAAATAATGGAATAAATGTTTCAATGAAAGGGTTTGATTTTTTTAACTGTTTAACTGTGATTGTTTTGTTTATGTTCTGTTTTTTCAAGGAAATCTATGTAGCAAAAAATACATTATGATGTGAACCTTGGTATGTATTGTCAATAATAGAGATGCACCAATTAATTTTTTTCCTGATCCAATCCGATACATGGGCTGACAACATACCACTGACCAATATCCGATACTGAGCCGATACTACTGTTGAATTATTAACGTTATACCATGTGAGTATTGGCATCATGCTTGACATAAACATTGGGAAAAAAAGTAACAAATGAACATAGATATAAATCATCACTAGTTTGATGACATATTCACTGTTGCAAGCAAAAATATGAAGTCACTGATGTATGGTATCAGTAAAAATAGGAAAGACTGGATAGGAATGCTAATTGATGTCCAATCCAGCTAATTAGCTAATACTGTAGTGGATATCAGATCCGAGTATGAGATCAATGCATCTCTAGTTAAAAGCAGTGGTCACCCAAAGAAAATATGCCATGCATCGATAGATGTACTTTATGCATTAGGAAAAAAATCTGATTTTTATTCCACAGTTTACCTTTTTGTTTAAAACATGAGGGTAGATGTTAGCCAAATATATTTCTGACTGTTTTAAAGTTGCAGTGCACCAAGAGGAGGCTTAAAGGATGCAAGATAGGTTATTTGAAATTCAGTAAAAGAATCTTTTTAATACTTAACTGTAAAAATCACCAGCTCTCTGCTTCTTAGCAGTTTTTTTTTCATTAATTTCTTGATACGCCACACCAGAAAAGTCCTGATTTCATTGTCATAGCATGCGCTCATGTCAACAACACGGATTCCACGGCTAGACTTTTCACAGCTAAACCTTTGTTGCTAAACTCAGTTTAGTGGTAGAAAACTCTCATCTCATCTTTATGCAAGGACTATTCATAATGCAAATTTTTAACATGGAAATATCACAAGTCCAATTGTTTAAAAGTGGCAAGTTTGATTTTCATTTAACGTTTTTTTTTTTTTTATATTCAAGCCCTTTGTAGTACAGTTAAAGTTATTATTTATAGATTTCAGATTCTTTTCATTTTTATCTTAATGAAACTAAAGTCACTACCTTGATAAATCTTTATGCATATTGTGTGTTTCAAGAAAATAATCTATAAAAAGTTAATCCTGCCCTTGATTTAATCAGATTGTGTGATGGTGTCATGCAGCATACCAATAGAGCTCAGAAATTAATTGCTCTATCGAGAGGCTTCGTAAGATGAAGATGTGCAGTGCCTATCAAGATGTGGATTTGATCTATATGCTCAGATGAAGCTCCAGTTACACGACTCAGTGACCTCCTAACTTATCTGTTTTGCTTTTTTCCCTTCTATCAGCCTTATGTTTTATTCTTTCCCACCTCATGATGAGGCAGATTTTAAACTTTAGACTTTTTCCTGCTAAAGCATGTCCTCATGTCTGTTCTGGCTTCTCTGGGCTTAATTTTTCAGATTTCTTACTCTCTTCCTCTCACCCCTCTTGTCATTTTCCCTGCAGGCATCAGAGTTGGGAATGCTGTCTGTCTACTACACTTACATCTTCACCTCCCTGGTAAGAAAATGCAGGGTCATGTTGGCAATTAGAATACACATTTTACATCCAAAGGAAGACATCAATAATCTAATGGTGCACTCCTGTCATGCATTAAAACAGAGCAATTGGTGCTCAGGTTCAAATGAATGATTCATTGGAAAGGGCTTAAATAGAGGAATGGTTGCGTATAATTATTGTTACAGGGTTAAATGGTAGAATTTTCTCCTTCATTTCATTGGACTGCAATTTAGAAACCTGGTATTGCACTGCTGTGGCTCAATCACTGAAGTCCATTTCAGCACCAAATAAATAATTTATGTATTTCCTGCCACTGCTGCTGATGCTGCTGCAGAACCTCCTGAATATTTATTCTTGTTGTGATGCTAAGTATGATGTCAAATACAATGTCCTAAATACTCAAATAATGATTCTAAAAAAAAAAAGATCAGAAGGTGTTTTTTCTTTATTTTTATCTTTGTTAAAATGCTCCCCAGTTCAAATACCTTGGACACTACCTCATTAGTGATCTCCTTTAAATGACAGAAACAGTGATGCAGTCTTTATGGGCAGGTAAATTTTCTCACCATGCTTCAGTTAAAATTGCATTGTCTAAAACTTTTTGTATACAATATTCCAGCTATAAAAAGAAGAGTTAGACTGTGGTCTATAATTGCTTTCTGTACTACTGAGGCTTCCAAGGCACAGTAGTACAAGCAAGATGTTATTGTTGTGTACATTTTTTTTGCTGCTGAAATTAGGATTGTATCTATTCCTTTATGCGTAGTCATGAACAAGCAGAACTGCATTTCACAAGCCCCGAGACCTACTTCACAAAATGGAGTTCAGGGATTAAGGTGGGATTATATCCTGGCCTAATTAAACTGGAACTGAATTTCACAAAAACAGTAACACATAATTCACCGCTGTTACTTATCATGATTAGCTAGCCTCCTCCCAACCAAACTAACAACCAGGCTTACTCAACCTAGTGATGACACCAACCAGACACCAGTAAACCTTTTCAGTGATTCGTTAACTTGAGGGCATATTGTGGCATATTTATCAGTCTACATTAAAACCACTAATATATATTGCTATATAGTCAAGTAGCCAACTTTAATGCTTTTAATATTATTATGATTGTCTATACAATATTAAGTTTAGATTTTTTATGTGGATGTTGTTGACATTGTTCAATGTATTATTAAAGAAGATTATTGATCTAAGTTTGACAGAAAGGTGTTTATAAGACTATTGCTGTTTGAAGGGATTGGAGAAATGCCCACATTTTAATTTTTACTGACAATTGTCTGAATGAGAGTTACTGCCATTCTGGTAATGACATTTACAACTTGTGCAGACTGCTAGATCCTGTTTCAGTGCTACACCAAACAGGGCTATGCCTTTACCATTTGGCTCAGATTTTCTGCTAGTGGTATGTTCCTGTATGCAATAGGAGATGCCAAAAAATATTAGCAATGAAACTCTTTGCTGCACCATTAAAAGAGTGTATTTAGCATTAAAAGCCTATAGGCACTTCTTCACAACCTGAACGAACAACATCAAGGGCAGATTCTGTAAAATAACATGAAGTAGGCTAAACATCAGAAACTAATTTTTGAGCAATATACAAGATTACCTAAAAATATTGGTGCACTTGACCAGGTGATTTTGTTGACAGAAAATCTTTTCAGTTATGGTTAGGCCTGTCAAATACATAAACATATTATGTGAATTAAATCACCTGAATGCATGTCATTACTTCCAAAACCTGGTATTTTGGTAATATCAGAATGTTGTAACAAAGTGATAAATCATATATCTCATTCAATAAGGTTTTTAATGCTGAAGGACTTTCATGATGTTCCCAGGATTTGATCCTAAGTCTACCACACTGAAGGCAAAGACAAACGATTTCACCAAAGTGACGATTAAATACTGAGATAAAATAGTAAATATTTAAACTGTGAGATCATATCCTAAAATTTCTAAAACACTTTTTTGTAAAATAGGCCTCTGGTCTGTCCCAGGATCATCTTGGTCATACTTACATCTAAAATGTGGAGGCACTGGTGTTCCTGCCAATACATAAAAATGATAAAAATGTTGATGTTATTTTTTTATTTAACTTTCTTGTAATTATTTTTCAATACTTCTAATATGCACCTGGTTTTTGTGTCCTTACTGAAGCTCAAAATCAAATCAAATAATGTAAAATCTCTTTTCTGTCTTCCTGGAATATTACTTGTTTTACATCTGCCTGAGATTGTAATTGTTTGAATTCAAAAATGTATAATATTTAATTATTAGCTTGTGTAAAATAGCTTATTTCATTTAAAGGGTTAGCTGGAAGTTGTTTGTTCTTATAAAAGCTCTGTGGGGTGATTTTAGTGGAAGGACCTCTCCCGAGTAACTGACCTTCCTATGACCTTGCCTTGATATCTGACATTAAATTTAGTCGTGACTTTTGAGACCTTAGTTTGTAAACTTTTCAAGGCTTTTATGATTACAGCCTTTAAAATATTCCCCACAACTGTGTTGTATTTTTGTCCTGATGTATGTCAACCTATTTGCAGTTTCTTGGGAATCTCATCTATTGACTGATCTCTCTTTCAAGTGTAAAAGAATGAAGTGTATTTATGTTGCGACAAGAAACAGCCGATACAATCTTGAGACACTTAACTAAACAAACGGGTCCAATTCCTATTCTCTAACACTCACCGGCTACTTTAAGTGTACCTCTAATTGCTAAATAACACTAATAGCAGATCAGGTAATCACATGGGAGCAGCTCAGTGTATGTAACTGTCTAAATCTTGTAAAACTAATTGCTGAAATTTAAGGAAGCATGAGAGGATTTTATGGACTTTTGACATAGCTTTGCTATTGGTGCTGGCCTGGAGGGCCTGAATGTTTCAGAAACTCGTGATGTACACGTTTTATTTCTCTCAATATTTATTTTTATCATCCATAAAGAAATGCTTTATGGATGATAGTTGGTGTTGCAAAGAAACTCGGAAAGTTGCAGGGTACTTGCAGATGTATAAAGTTGCATGTACGCACGTCATGGCACAAATTTCATGATACGTCCAAACTCGTGGGAAATGTAGCTCAGCTGTAGGAACCACTAGCAATGCCCACTCTCCCCCTACAAATGAATATGCAAAGAAGTTGTGGTAAGAAAGAACCAAAGGAAAATTACTATAGGAACAGTGGAAATCAGAAAGGGGCATAGGAGTAAACCCTTTAAAGCCCGAACCATGAAATAATTTACAGAAAATTCAGATTTTTTATGTAAGAGTTGTCACTGAATTCTATGACAAATTATGAAAAAAAACCATCAATTTTGTATAAGTTAAATTTGATCATTATTTGCATAAATTTTGATACATTAGGCATTTCTGTATAATCTTTTATACATTTTCGGTTCCCTACATATTTCTGATTTATTAAGGATCTCAAGAGCGAAAATATCCCACTGATGATGCAGGTCTCAAAACTTCATGTATCAAATATGATACATTTGGCTTTAAAGGGTTTTATGTAGAAAAGTTCTGTGCTTCAGTCATATAACAAGGAGACACCTAATACATCTAGGAGAGGGACATTTGTAGTGAATTTAGACAAACCAACATTTTCTTGAATGACATAACTGATTCATTAAAGAAAGTAAATGAAAGAAAAAGCTTGTCGGTTTGTAACCGTTGTTCTACACTGTTTGAAAACGGGGTTGTTCAGCTGCTGCATCTGTTCTGTTAGAGCCTAATACTGGCTGCCACATTTTAAAAGCAGGTCAAAAATTTGTGTGGATTGCTGCACACTTTCACTCAATATTTTTTTTTTTTACATGCTAAGTTGTGAGAAAATGTGTAGCAGGTTTTCTGTGTGTTAGCACATTTTATACATGAGGCCCCAAGGAGGGACTGGGCAAAGTTTGAATATTCTTTAGACTAAGATCTATGAGATATATGAGATTTTCCATATAAATATATGTGTGCTCTTTAATATTGAGATAGCAAAAAAAAGAAAAAGAAAATAAAAGATGAATTGAGTATTTTTTGCACATTTATTATGAATTAATAATGATATAAAAAATTTAGATATTTAGTGTGTTTATTTTATTTTTAGGTGCTACTACCTATATGGGTTTAAAGTTGACTTTTGTTTCAGCGATTTTTTTTTTTTATGTCATCTTGTTTATGGTTCATATTTATGTTAGTTTCTTTATAGGATATTTAATACAGAATAAATTTGTTAGTAAATAATGTTGTTTGCAAAATATTTTATTTATTTAATTTGACATGTATTTAAATACACAAACAATCCTCTTTCTTTATTTAAGTAATTCTTTGAAACCTTGTAACCTGCATCTGCCGACCATCTCCAACTAGTTACTTCTCTTTATATTTCATCCTTTTTAGAGATTGTCTTGCAGCAAGGTGTTCTAAAGTCGGCACACAAACTGTTATGCAGTGCTCATAGCAGCCAAACATATCAAAGCCTCAGCTCTACATACGTGGCGTGTTCAGATGATGGCAAGAGTGCTTGTCCAGAGGGAGAGAAAAATCTTTTTTTTTCCATCCACTTCAGAAAAAGGTGTCAGTCTCTGATGTTTTAGCATTCACGGGGGTTAAGGTCAGCAGTGTTGCGTTGTTAATGTTAACACAGTGGAGCTGTATTGCGTATGCTGCTCTGAAGAAGCTAACTAACATGGAGGACTAACTCAGTAGCTCAAGCCATGTGGAAGAAGAACATCAAAACTAAGACAAAGAAAAGCATGTATAACCTGACCTAATAAATATATCATAATGTAAATAATATAAACCAAGACGTAAATTTTGCTGAACATTAATCGTGTTTTCCAGCCATAAAACACTGTATCTTCTTTGGTAAACATAAAAATAATAAACATCAGAGCAACGAACTGAACTTTAGCCTGAAGTTAACAGGACCTTACCTTTGCAGGAATATCAGTGCTATCCATCTATTTTCCTTTGTCTTTTATGTCCACACCAACCATGGTCTGTCTCTAAAATACAGTTTTCTTTTGAATTTGATGTTTTAAGTACATGCATGGGTCCGTCTGTGTTTTCAGACCAACACGTTTGTCTTTAATATGCCGTATCCGCTCTCAGGGGATTGAGTGCGAGTCTTAATAAGCATAGGGTGCTGTGCAGCATTTGTTATCTTACACTTTCTGACTGACAGATTAGATACATAAGAAGCAGAAATTTTATTGATTTTGTTGGTGTGACGAGTCATCTTCAACATTATCTAGAGAACAAAAACTTGCACAGATCTCGTCATTTTTTTTGTCATCTAAGATTCATGTTTATTTCATCAATGTGCCTCTATCGTCATTAAAAAAAGGGCTTTGCAAACTAAATGTTTCGGTCATCATCCATCTGTCATAGTTGACATGTTGGGAATAATACTTGTGTGATACGGAATTCATCAGTACCATGAAAATGTACCTCTTTTTCTTTTTTCATTTGTTAAATTTGTTTACCTGGATTTTATCTAATGAGTTTGGATTATTTTAGGGAGTATGTGTTCCAAAAAAACAACATATTTTTTGGATGTTTGTCTTGATTTAACCTTTGAGTTACCTTCTACAGGGTAAAGTTAGGGGTTGAACAAATACTGCAGAATTGGAGAAAATAGGTAGAATAAAGCTGAATGATGAAACGTGATCCCCATGCCCTCCAGTAGCCTAAGCATAGTGCAGCATTCCTCTAGAGATATCTCATGACAACCTTAGCCACTCTATCTTCTGTATGAGCTTTACCAAAAAGGTTTTTAAGCATACTGCATGGGTCACAGTACATATAAGAAAAGATTCCAATGATCCAAAAGAACAAGGGGTGGCGATTTGGTTTGTGTTGGACTTGGCATGTGCTTAGGAAGTTGGATGAACCAACAGAAATGACAAACTCCTGGATAGGTGTTAAAACATCGATGTCTGAGAATTTACACAGGTATGTTTATTACAAATTGTGAAGGCCAACCAGTAATTTCATAACTTGCAACAGGGTAGGATGAAAGACTTATCTTGTATCATAATGATAGTTGCTCATAAAAAAGAGTGAACTTAGCAGATAGCTACTCCCTTTTGTAAATTAATGAGGTTCAAAATACTTTGCTCTAATAGTGCTGTTGAGAGAATTCATATCAGGCTGATTTATGAACCATTAAGAGTGCTTCGGTTTTCTCTGCAGTCCTTAACATATCATCCCCCTGTTGTTCTAACTATCTGTTCTCCACTTATACATGAGCCAGCTTGTTTCTCTTCTGTGTCCACATGTAAAAAAAAAAAAAAACTTCAGTTCTTCTGCTGAAGGACAATCCACAGATCTATGTTTAAACAAAATAATGACCCAAGAGCCACATACAGTGACAGCATTTACCTAAAATTCCAGCTATTGCTCTTTGGTGCATAATAGCTTTAGCTGACGTCCTTTAATGATCAGCTGGGTGCCCTTGGCAGCCATGGATGGCATGCAGAAACTGTGAGATTAAAAACTGCTAAGCGTTTGTCTTCTTAGTTGTTGTAATTAGTGACTCATCCTATTTATTGTGTTTTAAATGGCCCTGGCTCTTACATAAAAAGAGAACAAAGGAAAGTTTCACAGCGTTTTTTTTTCCTAGGTTTTCTAACACTGTAATTATAACTTACCAAACACAACATGTTGCCTTCTTTGTATTTTCATCTGCTTGTGAAAGGACATTACCATTCATGAGGCTTTTCTTTTCAGAAAAACAGGGGTTATGTCCTTGATCAGCTTAAAACACTTCTGACCGGTAATTTCAAATGTGATGGTTTCATAGTATTAAAAAGAAAAAAATATCCCTGATTGAACTGATTTTCCAGTATTTATTAAAAGAAATGCTGATTATGCATTTTCTTTCTTTTTTTACTCTGATGTGGTCGTTTTATTTAAATTAAGCCCACATTGTCCCTGAAAATACAGCCTTTTTTCTGTTTCATTCTCTTTGTGTAGTTTTAATGCTTTAAAGGTATTATTATATTTTAGTTCCCTAAAACTGTTTCACACAAATTAATTACCCGGCTTGGCTTCAGGTCATTGCATTGGATAATAAACAATTAAGGTCTCACTCTTGGAAAAAAATAATGGAACGATTACAAAAAGAACTGGAAATTGCTTATATATATTTTATTTTTAAATGAATGATGCCTTATATTTTAATGGTAACAGTGAAGGGACACTATTTTCTATATCTGTTTCAAATCTTGTCTTTTTATGTATTATGTATTTATGTCTTGGACTACAAGAATAATTCTGTAAAATTAGGTTTATAAATGTAAATTCAACACTGTTAAATTCAATCGTTCCCCTTTAAAACACAGACTTTTCTTGCTTTTGATTTTCTTTTCAGGAATCCCCATTGAGTATTTTTGTTCTTCTTTATACTTCTAAAGCATTTGAGTGTGTAATGTTTTACTCTTTTTAAATATGCTGAATAGACATTATTTATCTATTCTCTTTATGAAACGTAGGAGCAGCTTTTAAAGCTCAGAGTTATGAGCCTTTTATGTTTGGAAACTGTGGTGGCAAAGTGTTGTTTTTAAGAAATAAACACATTCTTTGTTTTGGTAAAGCACCTTTGTCTACAATGCAACTTTTTCTTAAATCACTCATTTTGGGCTAACAAGATATACTAAAATAAACATGCAGATCTCAATGTGTTATCTATATCACAGCAGCTCTTGATCTGTTTTAATTATGTTTGTGTGGGCAGGCAGTTTCACCTTAAGATGGCACCTAATTAATTTTTTCGAAGAGGCAAAGCGCAGTTCTTGGTTTAGAATTGGAGTCACTGGCCATTTAAAACTGATGTGATACACGTAAACACTTAATGCATAATCTGATCAAAAGAGCATCTAATCAATCTAAATTGCTGTCAAGAGTTTTAGGCTAAAGTTGAAATCCCAAGAGGTTAGAAGTGAGTCAGAGGCACCACAGTTTTGTATCAGATTGGGTGCTGATTTCAGAGAGGACTATTTTAGAAAGAATTAACTGCTGGTTATTTATTCTCCAGGTATTCTGGTGAAAGGCTAAATTTATGTTTCTAGGGTATTGGCACGGTAAGATGCATGACTAGGTTTTTTATTTTCAAAATGCTTGTAATATAAATTGAAAGTTTGTTTTTGTTTTGTTTTACCTTGAAACTTGTCTGATAAATATGATTTAAACCAGCCTCATGCAGTTTCCTTCATTTCTATTGAACATGCAAAGCTTTCCAAAAGAATATCATGCTTGACTATATCAAATGTAGCATTGAGATCTGGACAAGTACAGATACAAGTTCATTATCTGAGTGTATGAGAATACCATTAGTGACTTTCACCAGAGCTGTTTGCGTTCTGTGGTTAGTTCTAAAATCTGACTGAAATCCTTCAAAAAGAATTATGGTGTTAGTGGTCACAAACTTGTTTAGCGACTATTTTCCTAAAAAATTTAAATAAGAAAGGGAGATCAGATATAGGTCTGTAATTGAGCAAGTCATCTGGGTCAAGAGACTGATTTTTAAAAAAAGGTTTAATTACAGCTACCTTAAAAGCCTGAGGTACATATCGCTTCAAGAGGGAAAGATTAATCATACCTAAAATGGAATTGGAAATCAGAGGGAATACTTCCTTGAATAACTTAAACTACTGTATTTATAAAAAGCACTTAAAAAAACACAGCTGCAACAAAGTCCTGTACATGTAAAAATCAAGAAATGTTCACAACAAACAAAAGGAAAAAACTATGAACTAACTGTTAAATCACCAGTAATATTAACTATCAATAAGAAAAAAACAGAAGTGAAAATGAAAGGCCATAGGTCGTGCTAAAAAGCCAAAAAAAAAAAAATGGGTTTTTAGTTGAGTTCATAAAGTAGGGAGTAAAATATGGGGTGCCCCCAGGGACATAAATCAAAATTGACTTCCACATACACATATTAAATTAAACTCTTCCATATAATATACTGAAAACCTTGCACAAACACTAGTGAAAAGCT
>JAUZNJ010032550.1:0-13623 GCA_034780135.1 Jordanella pulchra | reverse complement strand
AACTCCGGTGCTAGTTAGCACAATAGAAAGAGAAAAATACAGGCAGAGACGATATAGCCGATAAATTAAATGACGTCTATAGTTTTTATTTATTGTGCGATTAATTGATTTATCGTTTATCGCGACAGGCCTACTATTGTTTTTAATCTACTAAACAAAAATTAAGGCCACTTTCGAGAGATGTATTTTTTTCTATAATAATAAAGCTGCTCCACCCAAACGTTTCAAACATTAGGGAATGTTTTAGCTGAAAAACGTACCAAAGTTATTTTCTGGGCACTATTACTATTTGACAATAACTGTACTTACCTGTTTTTTGCAAGCCTGATTTCCCTCTTTAATGTGGGATCATCAGTTTTAGTTTGGGACAGTCCAACCGGAGAGGTCATCACAACGGTCTGGGGAAGGGAGGCGGAGGAGGACGTTGTGCGAATCTGGTAGGTTTGCATTTCTCCTCCGGCACCTAAATGCAACAAATTTAAACATTTTTTCTTTTGTCAATATTCCTTCAGTTAATATAGCCATGGCTGTTTCTCGTATCAAATGTGTTGAAATTGTTATCTCACTTTACTAATGAATACTTCCAAATAACAACAAATGCTTACCTTGTACTACTACTTGGTTGCTAGGCACGAGTATCTGCTGGCCATCAGGTGTCTGTGCATACTGAAGGATGGTAGCTCCTTGTTGTGCTCCACCAGAGTTGGCCATGGTGACAGCCTGTAGTCCTTCAGACCCTGGAGATGCCAGCTGGATTGTCCCATTTGCAGCTATGGTAACTAATAATGAAGATAAAACAAAACTTAGTATAAGAGGAAATAAACAAATTCTCACTTGCAAAGTTAAAATATGGTAGGGAAGGGTATTCTGAAAGTGATTAGACATAAAAAGTATTCCCAAATTGTACTCTGAGAATACTCACAACCAGTATAGTCAAATGAATCATTTAAATGCTTTATAAAAATGTTAACATCACAGCATCCTATACTGGTGTTAGTATCTTTATATTCAGTTTAAGTTGAGGAAGCGTTCTTACTGTACTGTCCTGAGCTGGTCTGGTAGATTGGAGTGCTTGGAACTGTAACACCTGTCACTCCAGTGGATGCTGGACTGCTATCCTTTCCTTCGATGTGAGTCGTTTCCTCAGACGAAAGGTCATTAAGAATTTTTCTAAAGGAAAAAGGCCACTGAGTTATTTCTCCAATTACACAAAAGCTGTTCTTTCTGAGATTTCATTTGATCAACGTTTTACCTGTATGATGGCCGCCTTGCGAGTATTTCCCTGGTCTTCTGGGCTGTTGCTCCACTATCTGAGGAGTCTTGAGAGTCTTCGCTATCAGTACCCTGGACCTTGGAATGGAAAGGTTCAATGAGAATAGAATCGTCCTTATTGTACCACGGTGGAGGAAAATCAGGCATTTTCTACAAGTAAGCTAGCAGTTTTGACAGAAGAAAATATATTATTCTGTTGACAAACAATTGAATATTCAGACCAAGGGAGCTGGGCAACTGAGAAGAATAAACAGAAAAAAATGCATGACAACAGGAAAAATGGGAAGAAAACTGCAGCTAACATCAGGGTTCAAAGTCCAAGTAGTATTAAAATCTCTTACCTATCAACAAAAACACTGATCTAATTGAAAAAAAAACACCTTTTGGTTGATAAAGTTTGCTGTTGTTTGCTTTATTAAGCAAAACAAAACAAGAAAACAAATCACAATAGCCTGACAAAATAAGTCAAGTTTCCAGACACCTTTAGCCTTGGAGGTGATTCCTGAATGATAAATGGTCCTTTGTGGGTGTTTTTTGAAGACTAACTTCACACTATTTCTATTGATATTTAAACATTTCGTATTGTTCTAAATTCAACCCTGTTGATAAATTCAGATAATTTTTTTATCTAAGTTATCCCTTGATGCGTAGGCAACAGTGGTTCCTTCATCTATTCAAAACGTTCAACTCCAATTAATCACCCAGCTTAAAATCTGAACAAATATCTTCACACAGTGTTCAACTGCTGCTTCATCCAATACTTACTCAATAGCTGTACTATAATTGGGAAATGTCTGTTTTAGGCAGACAAGGAAATACTAAATATAATATTGTATTATTTTTTTTAGATACCTAACCCTATAACATGTATTTCAAAAAATATTGCCTTTATAATGTGTTGATAAATCTGAACTTTGAAATCAGTGGAGTTCTGCAGGTAATGATAATTTCAGGCCCCGGAGGTTTATTGTTTTATATCAATATGAACAACAAACCACACAAAATAAATAAATTACTAGATTCAATTTGGCTCTAATTGCTAAAACCCGATCTTGGACCCCTACTCTTGTTTTGTGATAGACCTAATCTGATTGATCTGTTTATAATACATGGAAAATCAAATATTGATTCCATAATATCAAGACAATAAACTTAGAAAACTAAACAGGGGTGATTATTGACCAAGGACTAAAAGGGTCCAGGATTTGTTCTTTAAAACGTGCACCATAAATATGTTAACACAAAACTCCACGGACAGAATATTTTACCCTTTGCTTATTTCCTCAGTTTTTGGCTGTTATAGACTTCTTACCTGACACAATCAGAGGAAAGATAGGAAAACCCCCAACTATTAAGTCCTAAGTTTATGGGAAGTTCCTCGGTGGTATGAACTTTAAAATAAAACAATTGTGTCGTCAAAAAGCACACTTCATCTAAAATCTATTGCCACTTTTTTGACTACAGCCTCTGGTTCTAGGTTTATTGCCAAACAGAAACACATATATGCATTCTATTTATATCAAACAGTACATTTCTGTTAGTATTTTTTTTTTTCCCGACTGTATTTTGCAACCATGTGATGTAAGTAATTTAGATTTAAATCTTGAGAGTTTAGAAAAGAAAACAAAACATGAGAGCCAAAAAAAGAACAGCTCTGCTCACCATTGCACTCTGTGCCTGAGGGGACTGAATGACTGATGACTGTGCAGACTGGATCACTCCTTGAACCTGATATTGACCACCAGGCAGTTGGACAACAGCCACAGAAGAACCTCCCAATGACATCTACGAAATTCAAATGAAATACAAACAAAAATATGATTTTCCATTGATTAGTCTCAAGTAGAACATTGCAAGTAAAACCTAATGCAAGTTGAATTTTCTAAAAACACTTAATCTACATAGATTATATAATATCGTTAACATTTAGGTTCAAAGTGATTTTGTTGTATTTACTTTGCATTAAAAGAAACATTTTATGTAAAAATGCAACGTTTTCCTTCCATCAGTGATCAGTTACTTAAATATTTGATTCGTGTAAAAAATGGTGTAAAATTACATGACTAAAACAGGCATAACAATTGGTAAAACTATTCATTTTACTCAACATTGAGTTAAGTTTCCCATTTTAGCCATTGAAATTGTGGGTGGAACCAAGGCTGCTTTTGTGAATGTCATTGGTTGTTGTCCAGATTAACCAATCACATGATGGAGTTTAATTAAAACTCACAGAATCTTAAATAATTGGAAACCAAGTAAAAAAGACATTTCTGCTTTTTATTTAGAACAGATTCATTTCAAATCTGAATTAATTAATCTCATATTCACAATATGATTTACACAATGTGCATTTTATTAATGAGATATTTAAGGGTTTTTTTTCCATTATAGTGCTAATTTATCTAATGCACCACCACAAATTCACTCCTACTCAATATTAGTTTTCACAACATTAAATTATTAGAGGAGGTATTCAATTTAAAATAAAGCAATGCAAATAATATTTTTTTTTCTGACTGTGAAGAGCTTTGATCAGAAAACGAATCAACAGAATGTTAAGATGGATTATCAATAAAATTTACTACCAAGCCTGTAAAGACACAACTCCTAAAGGTTTTATGCTGTTTTAATAGTTAAAACTCACGTAGTCTTAAACGGGGTAGAAAACTTTGGTAGAAGGATTTATGCCATCTTGGGTTTGATTAGTTTAAAATGTCAAGTAATGTACAAGCTTAATTTAAACAGTGGTTTCGGTGCTTACTGTTTCATATGAGGAGCCTGTGCAGCTATACAGAATAGCAGGTATTCTTTTTAACTGCATATATCAGTTACCTGCTGTGCTATCTGTGAGAACTGAGAGGATGTGATGGTAGTGGGAATGGTTGCAGTCTGTGACTCAGTGCCATTGCTGCCCTGTTGTACGTCTTCCATAGTAACTGAGAAAAAATAAATCCATATTACTGACTGACTCACAGTAACTCTAATGTAACAACAGTCGCTGTGCGCGCCGTTTGTCTTTACTTTTTTTGAAGTAACCGAGCTCTACGGCCGGCCCGACTTTGCAAACATTTAAAATATAAGCATCCTCTATAAATGAATCGATGAGAGACAAAATTGTTTCGTTGCATTTTAAGAGAAATTTAATTTCTAAATGCATGGAAATAAATTAAGAAGAAATGACTTCCTCTTTGGTGAATTTGGCAATCCAAGTTACGTTATTAACGAATTACGAAACACCGCAGGATTCCGGAGTCAATACGGCTGACTTTTTACCCTCATTGATCTGATGACCATTCCCGTAAAATGTGTAACTTTAATACAAATGAAAACTCGAAGCTGACAACATCACGCCGCTACTTCCAGAATGTTCGAGCTCACTAATATTCCAACAGCTAGTTAACGGTAGCTAACCAGTTAAGCGGATGTAATTCACTTTAAAACGATAAAAAAAACAACCGTTTTCGAATTATATGCTTGACAAGTTTCGTTAAGCTTGTATAAGGGATGGACGATTTTTTTATCCCAGTGAGCAAATATATGTAACTCTGTCACTGGCACGCAACTCATCGCGTCAAAAGACGTCAGCGATACGAGGAGCCATTAAGCTAACTACACCTTCCCTTTTCGTAGAGTGGCGAGTCGTTGACGAAGCTACAAGCCGCCATTATGGTCAGAGCGGGGCAGACAGACGAGCACAAAAAGTACCGCTCAGTCAGCCAGAGAATTTACCTTCTGAAATGATGTGTGACTGCTCTTGTTCACAGCGTGAAGCTCGGGCAATTCGTATACAGACTTTTATTTCGTTGGGAACCTGTAAAGTTACTTAGCCGTAACGGCTAATAGCTAAAAACAAGAAGATGTCAGCTTAAAAATATAGCTCCCTACTTTTCTCCCCCGCCCCCCCTTGAGAGGAAATGGGCGGGTTTTCTGAACACAGAAGAATTGCGTAATCAGGTCTCCGTGCTTTGTGATTGGAGGAAAAACTTTCGTGTGAAAAGGTTTGCTGGAATAATGGAAATGGTGCAATGTTTTGTATAATATATGATATAATTTACTGATATGTGTTGCATATTTTAACTCTTTACTTTTATTTCTAAAAATGTGAAGTGCAAATATTTGTAATCACACTATTAAAGTTTGAAGAAATTAGCTTAACACTTGTCTGTCGTTATTATTGTATGTATTTCACAGTCAAATAATAAAGATATTAATCCTTGCAATCCGGGATAGTCAAAGGCATTAGCATACCAATAACTGCTTAGGACCTATTCTATAAATATAGCAACAAAACCACATTTCTTTGATATTATTGTATATTTTCATATCAGTATATCTGTAATCATGCAGAATTTATTACTTAGAAAACTATTTGTGCCAGATTGACACACATACAAGGAAGGATGAGCGTAAACGTTTCCAATACAAACCTATATTTGGAGAACAGTCTGATAGTGATGAAAGTGCACTGGTTTGAGAAAAGGAAAGACTTCCAGATATCCTGGAGCACAGAAAACCTAATATACTCTCTTATCTTTCTTAAAGTTAGATGCAAGTTTTAACCAAATCTTTGGGTAGCCCTGAGGATGGTTGGCTGACTCCCTGTGACTATTGTATCTGCAGAGTAGAGCTCTTACAAACTCAAGTGGACTGGCAGTGATTAGTATTAACAAAGTCTGCCATAAGATCTGCAATAATCTCATCAGTGACTTAGCAAAAATAAAAGCTAGGAAGCACAGACGAAAAAACAATGCGACATGAAGAAATCGTATGTGTGGGTCGAGGTTTATCTTTTCAAATCAAGCTTTTGCATAAGTTTAAAATATTTAGCTTGAAGAGCTAGTCTACTCAAAATTTAAATTTTAGTTAACTTTGTTTTAATTATTTAAAAACACAGCTGACATTTAATTGTTTGGTTTAATTATGCCTGTTATTTAATGTATAATTTTAAATTTTATTAAAGCTATTTTGTTTGTTGTTTTTCATCAACTTCAGGTTATTTTAACACATTTATGTAGCAGTTGGAACCGAAAAAAACACGACAATATTACTATGAATAAAAAGTTATTTATTTATTTAGTTTTGGCAACACTAACTGATGTATAAAAATAGGGGGCTGTACACTAAATAGCACTACCACAGCTACAAATACAAGTAGATGTAAGGCAAGTAAAATACATTTCATTAAAGCTATCATCCCAAAGTAAAAGTTAAGCCAAATGCTTTAAAGGTATCTTTAAAAGAACAATTCACATGTGTAGATACCTTTAGTCTTATAACTAGGAGGTGTCGCTATTCTTAATACCATGATCTGAATATTACTTTACAAAGTCCACTCACCAATAACCAATTTGTTAGTTATTATGTTAGTGTGTTTTATGTTCCAGACATAAACAAACCTAGACAACATTCAAAGAAACTAAGGAATAAATTAAAAAAATATTTTCTGAATCACCAGCTTTTATTCTTCTTCAGTGCATCATCTCTTAAAAACCATGTATCCATTTCAATTTGATATTTTTGGATAACTTGTATCTTACAAGTTTGGATTTATTCATACTTATTTGTAAATAATGATGTTTAATTAAATCATAACTGCATCCAAAGTGCAATCTGATCTGCAAACACAGTTCTTAAGAGGACTATTTAGAACTTGTTAGTCGGGTTTTGGCTGCATTTTGAAAACTAGATTTGCTGGGGTATAACACCTGCAATACAATATGCTTATAGAATTTTATTTAGCGGCCGTCAGATTTTCTTTTAAATGTTCTTAACGCTTATGAAACAAATTGAAATTCTTGTCCCGTTTTCTTTAAGAAATGAACAGGTTTTCAAATGTGATCTGTCGTTTGATTTTACTAGTCTGTTACAATATCTGCAGAAAAGTGGTTATTTAAGCACATACTAAACTACACATAAAGATGAATAATGACAAAGGCGTTCTATTTTCATCTATTGTAAAGTCTTAAAAATTTCAGTAACTTTTAATCCATGTTAAGTCATTACAAAAAAAAAAAACATTCAGGCACATGTATGATTAAATGTTTCTGTTTATTCTGCATTACTTATACATTAAGTATAAAACAAAGTACAATAAACCAAAATGGTACAAAGCAAAATGGTAACAGGTTGTACCACTTATATTTTTTAATGGTTAAAACACCTCCATAGACAGTGGGGTAAACCCTCCTGAAGCAAATATAGATTTCACAGAGTAATTAATATACAACATATTCAGAGTGCATACACAAAATATCAACAAAACTCAAGAGAGATGAATGTAATCTTAAGTACACCAATGGATACATTTTATTAGCTCCTCTTAGTCTTTAGAAAAATTAGCATCATGTTTATATTTCAGTAAATGTGCAAGCTTTGAAATTAAATTGCACCATAATTAGGATTGCATAGTGTAAGAATTCTGAAGTTGGAAAGATAAAAGAAAATAATAAGAACCAGAAGAAGCCCTTGAAGACTTCCCAGCAAAGCAGGTTAGATGGATTCTGGTTTTCATGTCTGTGACAAGTTACTAAGAGACCCATATTTTTATGTCAAATACCTACTTTATGGATCCTGCTCTCATACCTGTACGATCACCAGGTCCAGCCCCGGTTTACTTGTTTTACTCCCTGAAAGTTCACTTTCATACCTGTTAACCTCTCCTACCACATCAAATAATGAGATGTACCTCGAGCTAGTTCCTTAAAGCCTGAGTCATGCTAGCATTGTGCAGCGACTGTCGCAAAGTGTCGAAGCTAAGATGAAGTGCTGCTGGACCAATTTTGTTAGAGCTGGACTAAAATGGGACACAGTTTGAAGCAGGATGTTCCAAACATTTTAACAGTGCAAAGTGCATTATGAAAATGTTCATTTGTGATTATCTTTTAGGGTTATGAATCTTTCTAAAATTAGACTTTACTTGTTTAAATGGTAAAATGGGAAGCAGCCAATTCAGCAATATTAAATGAATAAGGAAAACAATTATAAAGCTACACAAAAATCTCATCACTTGAAACACTTGTGCAAGCCATTTGAAAGAGTCTTTAAACAATAATGCACATATAATTGCCAGTCAGACGTTTACATACACTTATCTTTGGTTTTAACTGTCAAAATCATTTGATCTTAACCATTTTCAGGTTTGAATGATCATGGCAAACCAAAATATTTGCACAGGTTTGCAGTTCCATTTATATTCTTTCCAATCTTTATTGGATCAAACTGATACAGATAACTCTAATGCTATTAATCTAACCCTTTAAATTTTTAGTTTAATATTCCTTAGCAAGTTGAAGTGCAACTAGTGTTTTTGATCTCTGACTACTCTTCTTGAGAGTGTCATGATCCGTAGTTTTCTGTGTTATTTTGGAGCTTCCTGTTGTCTCTGTGCTCTCCGTGTCGTCCTGTCTTCCCTTGATTACCCCAGGTGTGTCTTGTTTCCCTCCATTGCCTCCCTGTGCATTTAAATCCCCCTGCGTCTCTTGTTCTTCGTCTGGTCTTTGTCAGAGTTTGTCTGAGCTGTCTGAGTTTTGTTCTGTGCTCGCTGCCTCGCGTATGTCCAGTTGCTACCGGTGTTTAAACCTCTGGATTCAGACCATGCTGCCTGGTCTGAGGATTTTCAGTTGCTGTACTTTTGGACTTATTCACTATTAAAAACCTCTGTTTTCACCACATCCTGGTTCCAGCCTCTGCCTCACCACCTCCACCACAACCGCTTCCTGACAGAGAGAATTCGCAAAGAAAATAATGTCTGCTTAAGTTCCTAAAAGAGCATTCACTTTACAACAATGTCTTAAATTTTAAGCTAATTGAGGTCAGGAATATGTTGGGTGTTTAGTTTTTACATACCTTTAGAGCTCTATTACTAAGTGTACTTTTCCCCTGCTGCAAGAAGACTGTGATTTCAAATCTCTGCCTACATGAAGTGTTCATGTTGTCCCCGTTAAAGCTCTAGCTCTCTCTGGGTACTCTGGCTTCCTCCGACAGTTCAAAGACATAAGTAGGAAACTGCTCTCTCTAACCTGCCATTAGGTAAATTGTTCTCCATATCTGTGTTACCCTGTAATAGATTGGTGACCAACACAGGACGCAGCCTATTTCCTGCTCAATCCCAGATAGAGATAAGCAATAGACCCCACTCCATCATAATGTATGTAGATAAGTGAGTATAGACTAAGGATGAAAGGAATCCCAACAAGAAACAAGCATTAAAAATGTAAAGAAAATCTGTTCATTTACAGAATACATGGCAATTAAAGGATCTCCATCCTCCCAAATATCTTACTCGTTGAGGCCAATTCGTTATTCAGATGAGAGGTGTACCACTTTGGAATAGTTTCTCATTTAGCAACCCTTTGTTTAACAGTAGAAAAATTTATATGCAGTTGAAAAAATGAATTTAATGAAGGTTTGGAGATGACAGCACACATGGATGCTTCTAATAGGTGTGTATGTATTGGTTTACAAAGTATGTGTGTGTGTGTGTGTGTGTGTGTGTGCATTGCTTTTTGTCAATGATTGATTTATTAACATTGAATTTAAAATTATTACTCTGAATTCTCACATGTTTTAAGTGTTTTTGGTGGAAGCTTCAGATAAGCCACTCTGGCTTTTTGCCTCTTCCTGCACTGTATTTCTCTATTAACTTCTTTTCACTGTGTATTTGATGTATTCTTTTGAGAAAAAATGAACATATAATTTCCTTAGGCTACAAACATGGACATCGGAACAGTTCCTATAAGAATAAACCAACGAGTAAAAAGATCAGTATCTGGGTAGTTAAGACATGGACACATCAGTGTGTTGCTACGGGATCCCAGAACCGCATTGATAAAGCAGAAAAAGCTTCTGGAATGGGCACAACCTCAACCCTCATAATGTACTTAAAGACAATGGATACCAAAAGCATTTGGTGGAAGCAAAAGTTTATAAAGGATTTCTATCTGATCTTATTAGGGTGGTATGAATTTATCTAAGCTTTTGTTTTTTTATATATCTCCTAACTTTCACCCTATAAATCCCCAAACACCTAAACAAAATACACCGTAAATCAGTTTGATGTTTGGAATAGACGCTATCGCTTCTTGTCTTCATTTTTAAAGGTGGAACTACAAAGATTAGAAGTCAGAAATACTTTTTCCTCATGACAGTTAAGGAGTTAAACATTTTCTTTTTTTGAAATGTTCACTCTATGTAGATAAGAGAGAATCCATACTTCTGCACAGAATTATTGATTTTTGAAATTAGAGACTTTTGTGGAATAATCGTCTAACAGCCATTTCCAATCAATGATCAAACACCCCGAGTTAATGACATTCACGTCCACGATGAGTGCATGTAAACTTCTGAACAGAGCTGATCAAATTCAGCGTTTTTATTTTCCTCTCACTGGCACCTTCCATGTGGCTCAGTGTTGCAACTGCATTCACAAGTGCTTTAAATTCCAGTGACTGAACAGAAAAAAAAAGACATGTTTACTACCTCCTGCTGGCTGCAGTATAAACAACAATGCCTTTAGAATTCATAGTTATAATTCATAGTTATAATTCATAGTTATATACAAAATGTTGCACAAACACACACACACACACACACACAAATTACAGTTTGAATGTTTGAGTGCTGACAGGAACCGGGTTTGAACTCGTGATCGCTCCATGATGTTTTACATAACTGAGAGCATCGTGTCTGTTTGGCAGCATGGTGGCCATGGATGTGAGATGAGCAGAAGTGGACAGAAATTTTAGATTTTTCATTTACAAAGAAACCCGTCAGCCTGTAAACAGTCATATTATTAGTTTTGCAACCCTCCTTTCTGACACTAACAGGGTAATAATTCCTGCACTAACAGTGATAGCCCTCCCAGTAAACTTGGATAATTCTCCTCAGAACAACATGCTCTTAAACCATATGCTCTTAATGCCTCATTGTTATAATAAAATAGATATTTTTTTTCTTTTAAAAAGTGCAACGTTTTGTCCATTCCCAGACACAATGATTTAAAGTTATTCAACATTTCAGTCCCTTATATAGCTACATCCCCCAACAAAAGTACTTTTTCGTTAGATCCTATTTACAATCTTCTTCCCTGCTAATGTTACAGCCTCCCAGCTCATTTATTTATTCAGAGAGGAGCAGCTGAGAGAGGTGAGGAATGCGTACCCATTTATACAAAGCTATCTAGAGTTACATACAGTATCCAAAATATAAAGAGACCCTTTGTTGTTACAGTAAAGAATATGGGCTCTTTTTTATTGTTCTTATCCCCCTTGTGTTTTTATTGGAACTTTTGCTCCAGTGGTCGAGAAAGAATAAGAAGCCATTAATAGCAAATTCAATAAAAGTCAAGATAGGAATGTATGGCTGAAGTTTTGTAAGGCAGGAAATATATCAAAGCAGGAATATCTATTTGGTTTCAGTGGGTGGGGGGTTAAATATGCACACTGGATGAACCAGGTGTCTGTTATCATGGCTTGTCCTCTTATCCACGTTGCTAGGAAGTAAAAAACTAAAGGGGCTCAGGACATGGGTTTGTGTGTGGGTTTGCTTGTCGGCTGCATGTACAAAAATACTTCAAGTTGTGTTTAGATTAGTGGTTCTGTGTGGACACAAAGTGGGACAGACTTTGACTAGGACAGGAAGCCGACATTTATTGTCAAAGGAACCTGTTGCCTCTTCTTCTCCTTTCCTCCACAACAAAACAAAGTGCATCAGAGAATCTGCTTTCCTTTTAAGTTTGCAGTGTATTTTAACTGCTATGTTTGCAAAATGTGTTGTTTATATAAAAAACACAGTGTTCAACCCCAAACACAGACATGCAGTGGTGAAGATATGCTGGTGTCAAACAGGGCTGCGTGTCTGTACATATGCTTCATGCTTTTCTGCTCCCCCACACATACACTCCGTCCGGGACCCCTCACTGGTACAATGTTACAAAAAAAAAAAAAAAATCCAAGAATCAAACCGCGATGCCCACCAGCTCTTCACATGTTGTACGCAACATAGATGGGATCCAGCTGATCGGCGAGGAATGAGTCGCGGAGGTGCATGCGTTGCTTCTCTCCCCTGGAGTTGATGGGTATGACACCAGGGTCAACAATAACCACCACGCCCACAATGAGGTGGTGGCCTTCCAGGACCACGTTTGTGATGAGGGGCACGAGGTCAAGAGCATCCTGCTCTGAGCCGCACAGCTCCGAAACCACCACCAGCAGGTTGGTCCATGTAAACACAGCACTGTGAAGTCATTTGCATCGATTAGCAGATCAAAACTTTATTTTTAGGATTAATAAAGCATCAGAGGCACTCTCACCTCTCAGCAATACTTCGGTGAGCTCGTGACACAGAGGTCTCGATGTCAATAGGGTGGTAACGTAACCCTCGAAGCTCTAGCGTCTCATCCAGTGAGCCCACCACAAACAGGGCATCATGTCGAACTGAAACACAGGAATGTTTGTAGAGAGACAGCAAAGAAAAATGTATATCACTGATTTTCAGACTGACGTCCAATGATGTCCTCTTTCAGGGTTAGCAGCTCCCCACTCTCACTGAAAACAGTGTTAGCAAAGCATTTCTTCCTCCTCTGGAGGAGGAAGACGATTGACCAGACATGCTTTAAGGCCAACTACAGGTGGTCGAATCAACAGTAGAGGCAGAGTTTGTGAATTCACAAATGTCCCGATAATTCATATTGCTTTCAAGGTAAGTTTAAACAGGCACTATCTGTTAAAATGTATTTTATCTATAAGTATCCTGGCAATAACTAACGACCTCTAATCGTTTCTTTTCACTCTAACCCCTTTTAAGTTTGTTCGGATTGGATCTGCCTCTTTACCTCCACTTGCATCCAGCAGCTCTGTCCTTTTTACAAAACCAAGGTATCCAGTTCGTGCCCATAAAGTGTGGGGGTCTCCAAAGCTGAGCTTGGTGTTGAAGTGGTCTGCCTGAAGGCTTTCCTCTCCGTAGATGGTGTAGTAACCACTGGCATTATGAGGGCTGTTTACCCAGATCTGAGACACAGAAACAAAAACAGTGTTTATTCAACCCTGGAGGGCTTTAAATTAAAAGAGTAATGTCAGCTATATTACCTCCCCCAGGTGAGAGTCACCAAGAGGGCCTTTCGTCTCTGGATTCACAATGATCACCCTGACACCTGGAAGTATCTGGAAAATTCCCAAAATAAATCATCAGTATTTTTGTCTGAGGGTTTAGGAAACCACTCTGTAACACTAGAGCACAGGTGTCAAAGTGGTTCCAGAAAGGGCCGTGTGGCTGCTGGTTTTATTCCCAACCAAGCAGTAGCACACCTGACTCCAGTCATCTCATCAAGTAGGTCTGCTCTAAACCTGAGGACTT
>JAUZNJ010032547.1:0-13623 GCA_034780135.1 Jordanella pulchra | reverse complement strand
TCCATCTGGGGAGACACTTCTCTTATACACCGGCTGATGAGGCTTGATGAGGAGCAGCTGTGACCACCTGTGCTCCACACAGCTCACAGGAACAGACAGATCCGGATCATGACAATACTGACTTTTAACCATGATTCAAACAAGTAATAAGACAAAAGGTGTTTTTTTATCAGGCCTAACTTACCCTGCCAGGATTTCCGCCTGGGTTAGTATTACCCGGTTATGTGCTTTTGTTCCACACAGCCATGAGATAAACATAAAACACGGATGGAACGCTGAACATTTGTTGAACAGGAAGCAAGATTGCCTTTCTGTCCATGAAACTCTTAACACATTCATGGCCATTGGAGAGGCTTCATGAAGCATCATGAATTAGCGGGTTTATGCAGGTTTTTCAAACAGGTCAACCTGCTAACAATCAGCATTTGGATCACTTTCCACTAGCAAAAAATGATGGGTCTGACCCCCGCAGGCAAGGTGTGTAGCCTCTGTGCCCTCACTGCTGCGTGACACCATCATGCTTGGTAGACGTTGATGATGTCACCAGTGCGACAGAAATCAGGAAAGTAAACAATGGAGAGCATCATGGAAGTGAACCAGAGCGTAGTGAGTGTTGCCATGTGCTGCCATGTTTATCGAATGTAAGCAGAGTTGTTTCGGCTTGTTGGATCCAATGCGACTAACATGACCAGTGTGTTGACGTCTGTACGGTGCGATCAATAGCAGCCGGAGCCGAGCTGTTTGAAGGTGATTTTAACCCAGAGTCAGTGAGCCGTTCCCATTGCCACTAAAGGTCAACAGTGGGAAAGGAGTATAAATTACTCTTCACCTTATGTAAGCCTTTTCTTCTCTGTTTTACTTTGTCTGATCGTTTTTGTTTCTTTATCGTTCCTCTTGCTGTCTTATTCCTGTCATCCTTTAATCCTTGTTTGTTCTTGAAATTATCTTTCAATGTTATGCCCCTCGAAATATCTTATTACAGCTCTTAGTCATTTAACACCACAAGTCATGACACAAAGGTAGATAAAATACATCTTAAAATGATCTTCAAATGTATCCTTGTTTCAACTTAACCTTAACGATTTTCTTTCAAATTAACCAGTCACTTTCAGGTATCATGACTTGAAATAATTTCCTAAAAGGAACCTGTCAGGGAACATGAAGTCGGTTAGAAGATCTGAAAAACACGTCACATACTGTGCAATATAAAAAAAGAGGTTCCTTGGAGTGTTTATTGGGGGACTTATGGTTTTTCTTTAGTGTTTCTTAAATGAAAGCTGTTATGCAGAAGTATTGAAAATTCACTGGAGTGGCAAAAATTGTGCATTAAGAGTGCATTAAGTTTTCATCCTGAAGGCCACAACAGTTCCCAAACAACATTCAAAGTCCGGTAAATTCAGTAAAGCAGAGACAGAGGGAGAGATGTCTTCCATGGAAGAGGAAAAACAACACCGCTGCAGAGCTGCATCACACCTGCAACACTTTCGCTGGTCTCTTTTCTTACATGAGGGAGAAGCTGCACAAGTTCACGCTCCTTCTGAATGTTAGAGCTCCTAATCTCTGAGACTGAGCCCTAATAACAGATGAAACAGGGAAAACATTAGAGCATCAATACCCACTGCCCGGGAGTAGGCACATGTTGAAAATGTATTTTTACCTTTGACTTTAGAACAGTTCAGTTTTGACATAGTTCGGTATTTACAGACACTGAAACTGGGAACTTTTAAACATTGTTTTCCCAGATTTACCCACAAACAAAATGTATTCCCTCCTACTCAATGTTAGACAACAAATATACTTTAAAAAAGCTACAGAAAGCTTCCAGTTTGTCACTTCCTCCCACCTGAAGACATGACTGGTCAGCTGTGTGTGGGATGTAAACAGATCCCCTAACGCTACCCACCTTTCATTTTTCTACCTTAGTACTAATATCTATATTTATGGCTGAATATAAAGAACTGAGAGCATCTCTAAACGTTGGATTGGACTTTTTTTAAAGTACTGGGCCTCTAAATGAACATAATAAAGTAAGGCGGAAATAGCCATAATGCAGCACTGTTTTTCTGCTAGCATAACAGCGAGCTGGTGACCACAATGGAGCAATGCTGCAATGAAAATTAAGAACGTAACAGAGATCTGACCATATATCCTCTGATTTATAACCTCTGCTCTCTCCTCCCAGAGCTGCAGACTATCAGCCAATCAGCCCCAGTCTGGTTCTTCTTGTTATCGATCCTTTATTTTACCTGCTCTTGCTTATCTGTGCATTCCTGTCCGTCTTGTGATTTTTAAAACTTTTGTCCATTTTTTTTTTTTCATTAAATATCCAAAAGGCTCCTTGCCGCATCTGCCTCTCTTTATTTGAATCCAACACAAAATTTTAGCATAGCAGAAAAGAACCAGCCAGCAAGAAGCAGGGAGACACACCAGCTGCAGAGCAGAGGAACTCAGAGACTTGATTTGTGAGACTAAGAAAATAATTTATCTAGATATATGGGAAGGATGTGGAGGTTGTTCCCTCCCCTTTGCTCTTGGAGGAAATGGATCAAACTTTTGGAAGCACAGGTCTTATACTGGCTCCTCCTGGTGGCAGTCCACCGCTAGTTCCTCTCCTCCTCCAGCAACTTCTGCTTCTCTTCCACTGTCTGTCTTCCCTTCGTCCCGTCGCTAACATCAACAAAAGTCCAACGCTCCAGCTCCTGCTCCAGCTTTCAGGAAGCTGGCTGCTAAATGAAGTTGTTCCAGGAGTTGATAACTCTCAGGTCCTGCCCAAGTTTGGTTGTCGAGCTTAAAATCATGGAGTGAAACAACGAGCAGGTAGTTCCAGATTTTTACAATCAGCTCAGCTGCATGCCCCTTCCTTGTCTCCATCTCTGACCGTCTTCACCCCTCTGCATCAGTCACATGATCTAGTAGCTCCTTACCCATCATCATCATCAGTCTGAGCCAAGTCTCTAAAAGACTACATTCTCCCTAAAAGACTACATAAAACAACATGACAGTTTGTGCATTTTCTCTATAAAATGAAATGAAATGTATTTTAATATTATTATATTTCTTTAAAAAATTCAAAATGTAAATTATCTTTTATATTTGTCTATATCTGAAAAAGCCTAATATGTTGAAATGCATGCAGCGTGTAAGAAAACAACATGAGCCAATTAATGTTATTATACAGTGCAAGCAAGAATTTAAACCTACTTCCCCCACTGTTCAGTACCAATGTTTATAAACCGCGTCTCAAAGACATTAAAGGAAGTAGAAGTTGTATGCAAATATGGTTTGCCAAAGGGCCCGAGGCAGCCACCACTTAGCTGATTACTGTCATGCAATTAATTGCCTAAAGTAACCAAAGCGTTTATATATCACCTGAAAGCCTCTTTCCAGCAGGCAGAACAGTTTCAGTTTCTTTCAGAAGAAATCTAGAGGTTTTCGCCTCTCCTGCAAAATCCATATATCTACTCTGATTGAATTTGACTGTATCTCTTCAAAGAAGGTTCAAGTTGCAAAAATTGATGACAACATATAGGTGTATTTTTTTTTTTTGCAGATGCACTCCAGGTCAAAGCTGATCTAGTGACCAGAGGGATTCAAATAGCTTAAAGCAGAAAATTATATCCTCCCTAACTGGTGCATGAACTGGACTTGAAATGTAAACCAATAAAACAAATTTATGGTATTATTAACAGCTATGCAGTGAAGCACAACCTTACCTGAGGTATTAATTAAGGTGTTTTGACTGATCAGCAACAGTAAGGCAGAGGCAACAGGCAAGTCTTTTTTTTCCACAAACCACTCCTGCAGGTGAGGGACAAATCGAGATTGCCAATTGGTCAGTTGGTGACGAGCCTCTAGAAACAATTGTCAGGTGGTCAATTATTACGTCAGTTAAATACACTGTGATACTGAAGAGAACATTATGACACAAAATTGGTTGGTCATAAATAACTCTATACATTAATTCCTTGAAGTTTATTATCAAAGCAGCTGAAATTAAGGTGGTAGGTATATCCATCCATCCATCCATCCATCCATCCATCCATCCATCCATCCATCCATCCATCCATCCATCCATCCATCGTCCATCCGTCCGTCCATCCATCCATCCATCCATCCATCCATCCATCCATCCATGGATTCCATACAAATCCCTGTAATGTAATTACAGCTAAATTATATTTGAAACTGTTTCAAACTGGTGAGGCTTACAAACTCATAGTGCTTCCCTCTTTATCTGCTGTAGATCTACTGAGTTAATATTTAACATAAGACTTACCTTATGTCCTGTTTTCTTTTTTAACAGAATACACACTAAAATGTGCTGGGTGTGTTATTTTTTCCATCTCTAAAGCCACAGGGGCAGAGGGTGTTTAGTGTTAATGATTTACTGAGGGACAAATGTGGCCCAGAAAAGAAACTCGAACTAGTTTCAGTGTTTTTCACTGAGGGGTTTAATTTCATTGAACTTCATCCACAAAAACTGAATATGAAATGTTAATGGTAAAATAATACTGCATATTAAGATTATTGTTAATAATTTACGCTAAAGCTGCAGAACAACTTTACTCTCCTAACATTAGCTGTTTTAATGCTAGCTGTTGCACAATAGCACTGCTGCCTTGAGGCTAAATTTAGCTACTTTCTCTGACACATTTAGCAACCTTTTCTTTTTTAAAAACACAGCAAATGTAGCAACTAATTTCTGTAGTGTTGGAAACTTTGGTGGCAACCATTGCTCTGAGTTTACTGCTGTCAGCGAGCAGTGAGGGCTGCCATTGAACGCTCAGATTACTACTTAGATGTGACAATCATCAGACTCCTGTCTGAACCTTTCATACATATGCAGGTCAGTGTATTTTTCACACAGCTGCAAACTGTTTACAGAAATCAGCTTTACAGATATCAGCGACTCTGTCTTATTAAACAAAGGCATCCAACAATATTATGACCTTATCATAGCAAAACCAAGACGGGGAAGAAAAAGGCTGCTGGACTATTTATAAAAATCTAATTTATGGCATTCTGACTGCCATGAAAAAGTCAGATTCGATTTGCATATGGGCAAAAAAATCATGTGTGTGTGAATGTAGCCTGAGAGATTTCTTCGCCATTTAAAGTGAGTCACTCATGTGAAAAGCTTTCATCGATTCGTCCTTTGGATAAAAAAAGAAAATGTAAATCTAATATTTCACTTATTTTTTCTCTATAAAACTGTTGCACTAAAACTGATCCTCCCTGCATTTAATCCAGTCACAGCCTCATCCACTGAATATCCCTCCTGAAATGTTGAATTTGAAAACATAAGATTCATTTATGTAGTTTTGTTTGTTTATTTTCCGATGTCTTCAACATGTGAAGCACAGAGCCGGAGCACTTTATTTGATGCAAATATCTCTGCAGAGATCGCAAAAACAAGAGGCGGCAGCAGCCCAGCAATGGATCTGATGTCTAATGTCTCCAGGTTCAAGAATCCCACTGAAAGAGGGATGATCCTTGTTATCATACCTGAAATCAGTGAACTAAGGGCCCCTAATGGGCCACAGAGTGAAACTGTCATGTTTGGGTTTTTCAGCTGTCTAACCCACATGCAGAACACCAAACACAGAAAAGCGTTATCAAGTTTAAGAAGTTTATTGAGGTGGTGAGACTGGTTAGCGGGACCAAAGCCAGGTCCGGAGGGAAACAAAAATGGCAGGAACTGTCACTGAGAGAGAAAAAAGAATGATGAGTTCAAGGCACGTGGGAAAACTCTGTGATTGGGAGTTATGGGCAACCTCGACCCAGAGAAGGAACTGAGACCAGTCGGATGTGTTAGTGGACGTGAAACAGCGGAGGGTGGTTTCCAGGTCCTGGTTCATTCTCTCGGTTTGGCCATTGGACTGGGGGTGAAAACCAGAGGTGAGGGACACTTTAGCATTCAGTGCAGAACAGAAATTGCTGGGAGATGAACTGAGGACCATGGTCAAAGATGATGTCCTGGGGAATATCATGGAGTCTGAAAACGTGCTTGACTAAGAGCTGGGTAGTCTGGAAGACGGTAGGCAATTTGCAGAGGGGAATGAAATGACAGGACTTGGAAAAACGGTCAACGATGGTGAGGATGGTAATCATGCCCTTCGATGGAGGAAGGCCAGTAACGAAGTCTATTGAAATATGAGACCAGGGGCGATGGGGAATAGGTAATGGTTGCAGCAGGCCAGAAGGAGGATGATTGGAGGATTTATTTCTGGAGCATGTGGAGCAGGCTTGAACGTAATCTGAGACATCTTTGTGAATGGAAGGCCACCAGAAACGACGGTTGACCAGGCCGATGGTGCGGCTGATGCCAGGATGGGCAAAAAACTTGGAGGCGTGGATCCAGTGGAGGAAACGGGCACGGACAGAGGCAGGAACGAAGATCTTATTTGGAGGACAGGTATCAGGAACTGGTTCAGATGACTGGGCTCTTTTGATGAGGTCCTCAATCTCCCAGGTAATGGAGGCAACGGTGCAACTGGGTGGAAGAATGATAGCTGGAACCTTTTCAGAGTCATCAGGGGAATATACTCGGGAAAGAGCATCAGAATGGCCGAATGGCATGACTAAATACTCAAAGTGTCCGATAGGTGTCTTAAAGGCTGTTTTCCACGCGTCTCCCTCGCGAATACGAAGGAGGTGGTAAGCATTTCGCAGATCCAATTTAGAGAAGTGCGTGGCTCCGTGTACTGGCTCGAAGGCTGAGGAGAGAAGAGGCAGAGGATATTTATTCTTAATGGTGATGTTGTTTAAACCTCTGCAATCTATACACGGTCTGGGAGTTCCATCCTTCTTCCCCACAAAGAAAAAACTCGCTCCCAGTGGAGATGAAGAGGGTCGAATTATTCCTGCAGCCAACGAATCCTTAATGTAAGTTTCCATGGTCTCTCTTTCTGGACGCGAGAGGTTATAAAGCCTGCTAGATAGCAAGGGAGCTCCATGAAGCAAATCAATGGCGCAGTCGTACGGACGATGAGGAGGAAGAGACAGAGCCTGAGACTTACTAAAAACCGGAGCCAAGTCATGGCACTCGGGGGGGAATAGATGATAGGTCGCAGGGGTCCGGTTCTTGTGGTTCCGCCGATCGAGAACCTGGAGGAACAGCGGAGCGAAGGCAGGTAGAGTGACAAAAATCGGACCAAGATCTTATATTTTTATCCTTCCAATTGATGAGGGGATTATGAAGCTGTAGCCACTGGAATCCTAGGACGATGGGTGGATGAGCAGAAGAGAAGACAAAGAAGGTTATTGTCTCACAAGGATTACCGGAAATGATGAGATGGGTGGGTTTAATTTGGTGAGGGATCTGCGGTAATTTTTGACCGTCCAATGCTGTAACACGAAGAGGAACTGGTAGTTCCTCAATCTCCACTCCGAGTTGGTCGACCAAGTCCTGGGCTATGAGGTTTTGCTCACAGCCAGAGTCAACTAGAGCAGATAGAGCAACAGACTGGGAACAAAAACACAGGGTGGCAGGCAAGGTAAAACGAGAAGAATCATCTTTCATATTAGAATAGTCCTCCAACCTCCTCGCCATTATTGGCGGACCTGGAAGTTTAACCGGACCGGGCACTTGGCCAAAAAATGGCAAATCCACAATGTACACAAAGACGTGCAGAGACTCGGCGCTGCCGTTCATCAGGCGTTAGACAAGTGTGACCAACCTGCATGGGTTCTGGCTCAGGAGTAGCACGAGGAAATGGAGCGATGGTTTCAACAGCATTGGGATGAAAAGTTCTAGATGGTGGGATTACTCTGGCTCCGTTCCCTTGTGCGGACGCGGAGTCGATTATCCAGACGAATGCTTAGATCAATTAATTCGTCCAGGGTTGAAGACTCGTCTCGAACAGCCAGTTCATCCTTGACATCGTCCTTTAGATCATGATAGTAGGCGCTTCTAAGCGCGGTTTGGTTCCACCCCGAGGAGGCTGCCTTAATGCGGAAGTCAATGGAGAAGTCCGCTACAGAGCGATCTCCCTGCTTCAAATTCCATAGCTCCTTTGAATCTGCAGATCGGTCAGACTCTTAAATTCATTTATGAATTCCAAAAAGGTGACACCGTAACAGAAAGGATCTGGGAACCGAGCCTGAGCCCATAACAATGCTCGCCCCTTCGACAAGGAAATAATGAAAGCGATCTTCCTGTCATCATAGCGATAATAACTAGCTGAGAAGTTAAAAAGAATGGAAACTTCTAACAGAAACCCTCTGCAAAGACTTGGCTGACCACTGAACTTCTCCGTGGCGGCTGGTCTAATTTCAGGTGTTGCTTCAGGTTGCTGAAGAAGAGAAACCGGTTCTGGTTCTGGAGGAGAATTAGACGCCATGACACTGTGCAGAACCTGAGTAAGTCGAGAGAGCTGTTGAGAAATCTCAGTTTGATTTTGGTTCAGTTCTTTGAGAGCAGTTTCATGGGACTGTAGGAGGATTTGCTATTCTACTAACACTTTCTGTATGGCATCTGCTGGGTTGATCTGTGTGGCCGAGTGTTCTGTCATGTTTGGGTTTTTGAGCTGTCTAACCCACATGCAGAACACCAAACACAGAAAAGCGTTTTCAAGTTTAAGAAGTTTATTGAGGTGGTGAGCCTGGTTAGGGGGACCAAAGCCAGGTCTGGAGGGAAACAAAAACGAGAGGAACTGTCACTGAGAGAGAAAACAGAAAGATGAGTTCAAGGCACGTGGGAAAACTCTGTGACTGGTCGGTAACGTTTGTTTCCTTACTGTTGCAGTTTGTGTAGAATACTCAGAGGGGGATTCTAGTGTCCGGGGTCCTAGTATCCTGTGTGGATGCAGAAGCTATGAAAGAGTGCGGTGGGAAACGGACAGGTTGGCTCAGAGTGAACGGTTCTTCCAGGAACGGTTGTGCTGCCATGCTTGGTGGATCCAGGTAAACAACGAGAGAAGGAGCTGAGAATTCGGGCATCCAGTGGGTAACAACCACGGCGTCACGAGGAGAGAGAATCACAGAGGAAGTCAGGAGCAGACAGCAATCCAGACTTTCCGAGAGGACACGAAGGCAACGAGGAGATAAACACAAAGAGATTAGATTCAGGCTGAAACTGTCAACGAGGAGATCACTAGTAAAAGCTTGTAGCTCATGAGGCTTTGTGATACCATCGAATAGCAAACACTCGGCTCTGACTACTGTGCAGCAGCTGTAGAAATACACTGGCAGTGATGAGGCTGATTTGCAACACCTGGGCCACTGAAATCCAAACCGCACATCCAGCAGCCCCTGGCGCCATCTGGTGGAGAAAGAGTGAAGGCGCACAGGAGAGAAACCCACACAGGAGGGACTAAGAGTCCCAGATCATGACAGAAACACAGAAGAGAATCCAGCATTACATGAAGACACAGATCCTCTAGTTAGAAATAAAAAAATATGTAAGCATGCTAATAATCTACATGAGGTTAAATGAAATCACATGAGATTACAGAAGTTTAAATCCAATACAGATAAGATGTTATTGAATACTATAAATTGTATTATAGCATTAATCTGCAGTTTTAAATGTATTTAGAGTGTTTTTAATCTCTTTCTGCCTTGTCAGTTTAGATATTTTCCTCTTGCTTCATCAAACCATTTCGAATATGCCAAAGATGACTTCATTTAACCTTTACTTGGTAAAGAGTTGACAACAGAGAAATTCAGTCCTTATTCTATGATATTCAGCTGAAGATCAAATGATGACTTGTTAAAAATGCAGATCATTGATTATTCTCCCTGCTGCCCGCCCTTTGCTTGGTTTAAAACCAGATATTTGACATAAAAAACACCAAACCCAATGCATGTTGTTTTTGGTTTTCTCAATATTAAATAGAATTTGATGACTTCTGCAGGTTTTTCTAACACTCCGTGCACCCCATAGTGACGTAGTTCACCTCTGCAGAGTGATCTAATTCATATCTTCAGTGTTATCTCTTAACAGTTGTGAATGGAAAAGAAAAATACCCTCAAGATGTAAAAAGTAGCAGAAGCTTTAAGTATTCCAATAAATCTCTGCTCCTGACCACAGCAGAAACACACAGAAAACACACTCATCAGTGCTTTATGGATTCCTCCAAGGAGAGGAACTGTATGAAATCGATTTAAACACATCTGCATCCACCTGCTCTCAGGAGACTGTTGCAATCTGAAAACGCCTTTATTCATATCTGTCGGCTAATTGAACATGTCAGCGTGCACACACAGCTATTCTGCAGCCTCGCTGAGATGCATTCACACACGTCTGCCGCACACACTTATCTGCAAGTCAGCACAAAGGTGAGCACAGCCATCTGATTACTGATTAAAACACCCAGACCTTCTCTGCTCCAATCTGTCCTCAAATTATATCATATGAAAGCTTAAGGTGTTTTTTTTTATTTCCTGGAAAAGACTTTGCAGCATGATTGTGTGTTATGTGTGTGTGTGTGTGGGTGTGCGTGTGTGTGTGTCAGGAGATTGACCGTAAGCAGAATATAATGCGATGGGAGCCCTGATATAAAAACACTCAACTCAAAAGCAATGAAATGAGAGCAAAACAAGAAACTCTGACTAAACCAAATGAAGTCTCTGTGTTTGCTGTGATGGATTATGTTGTTGAGGCAATTTTTCCATCTGCAGAAACGTTATTTATTTCTAAATAAACAAAACATGGTCTAATATATAACTGGATCGACTCCACAGATGTCAGGAGAAAACAGAGGAGACTTCATGACAGACAAAACTTAGGAAAAAGACTTTTTAAAATGTTTTTCTTTTTGATTTTGTAACACTTTATTAGATTAAACTGTATTTAAGTTAGTGGAACTGATCGACAAAACACAGGCAGCAGTGATTGCACATCAATTCCTGCGACGCAGTTTAAATCTCCCGTCCCTCAATGGGTATTGATTGACACAGAAAATCAAAAATGTGCTTAGAGTTTCAGTTCCACTCCATTTCCGCCTGAAAAAGTGACTTTATCCTTCGATTGGAGGCTGAACAAAAGAGACAAACGTGTCAAAAGATGAGCTGAGGACCTATGAACATTGTCTTACGATCAGACTCCATTTTCTAAAATCAATCCCATCCTTTTGGTGAAAAACTAATTACATCAGCATTAATATTAATCTTTTCACAAATGTTGATTTTCACACATAGCTTTATTCCTTCTCTTGATGAGCTCTGTTTAATGCTGTTTTCAGAGATTTTTTTTGAGGAAAAACCAGAAATAACAGGTTTCCAGAGGAACAAAGAGGAGCCAAATGATGCTTCCAGCTGTGATTTCTCCAAATGTGTCGCCATGGGAAACATGAGAAGCATTTATTAGAAAGACATAATTGTTTTTAAATGACACAAAATGTATTTGCTTATTTTAGATTTAGTGTTCCTTCTCAGGTGAGATAGCCGGCTCTGGTTTTCTGCCAAATAGCCTCTTTTAAAAGAGCGTTTTTATAAATCATGACAGGTAAATATATCTGTGTTTTGTCCCAGAATATATGATCTGATTGTATTTTTATTAAAAACACAAGTGAATACCAAGTAATGATATTTTTACTAAATACAGCTTTTCCAAACCGAAAATGTAATTCAAAGCTTTGTTAGGTGTGAAAATGAGGGACTGTTTTGTGAAAAGACTTGATTGAAAAGTCTCATTATTAAAAGGATCCAGGAATAGTTGTAACAGTAGTTATGAGTTTTTAATATATGAGAAAAAAATATTTAGGTTAATAGCAAAAATCACAAGATATTTAAGGGCAACATGTTCAAACAAGTTGTGACTGTTTGACGTGTACTGTACAGGAAATGGAAACTTTCAAAATAAAAAAGAAACTTTTTTTTTTTTTTTCCAATTAAACATTAGTTCCAAAAACATGATTTACCTTTAGTGGCACTTTTTCTTTTCCACCTTCCGTTAAAACTGCTCAGACTAATTTTACTTGTTTTCTGCTCCTTTTTCTGGTCGGGTTCTTCTGTTGTCCTTTTTTTGTGGAGGAAACGAGCAGCAACAAGACATTTACAGTCATAAAATGTGAACCAATCCTTAAATGAAAGAATGACAGACTTATAGAAAACAGTGAGGGGACAACAGAGGAACAATGTGAACAGAGAATTCAGCAATAGTGAAACATAACAGGAAGTTTAATAAAAATGGAAAAACACTGAAGACAGTTGATTGATTCAACAGAAATACAAAGAGCTGCAGATCATGACAGTTGGATGAAAAATAACTTTAAATTGAACTTATCTCGTTAAGATTCAAACACTTTCCAAATAAGGTACTCTTTCTTTATAATCTCGTAATCTACATATTTTCTTTTCTGCCAATCATCTTGCTAAATGTTTCTCAGTTATGATGGCACACTAAAGTCGAACATCATTTTGTTTCCTTCCTTCAGGACGGTGTGGTGATGGTCCACTGTAACGCTGGTGTGTCACGCTCCTCCTCCATTGTGATTGGTTACCTGATGTTAAGAGAGGGGCTTTCGTTTGATGATGCCTACAACCAGGTGAAGCTGGCAAGACCGGTGATTCGACCAAATGCTGGCTTCTATCAGCAGTTACAGAACTACAAGTCTTAGACACCAACAAACCAATTGATAATGGTCATATCTTATGAAAAAAAGATTTTATTGTACGCTGATGATAGAAACATTAAAGGTAGACCATAAAAACCTTTTATGTCATGTAAGTTTGACTCTTTTGTTATTCTGCATTTTTGTAAAATAAACCGATCTTTGTAGTTTTTTTTTTTCTGTTGCTTCAGTTGTATCCAAATCTTTTCTCCTGGAAATCTGAGAAAAAGATATTTTAAAGGATCAAAAGGAGCAGAAGGT
Source organism: Jordanella pulchra (assembly GCA_034780135.1). Lineage (NCBI taxonomy): Eukaryota > Metazoa > Chordata > Actinopteri > Cyprinodontiformes > Cyprinodontidae > Jordanella > Jordanella pulchra. Next base: position 805 of record JAUZNJ010032547.1, on the reverse strand, counting down.
AACAACGCATGGTATGAAAGTATTTAGAAAATCAGTGGGACCAAGCCATTATTGTATGCCTTTAGTAAATTTGAACAATTTTAGAGTCAAGTCTTTTTAAGTGCACTGGTTTTATTACTGATATATTTATTACTTATTAAGTTAAAACTGCTTATAATATTAAGTTGAAGTCAGCTATATCATCATCATGGCGGAAGAAAATACCACCTACGATTATTTATTCAACTTCAAACAAAAAAGTTCAAACAACAGAAGTTTTTCCATTTCTGGCTGTGATTCTCCCATGTTTTGGATTTGCATTTATCTTTTTGTTGGGTATTTGAATTTACTGTATGCACAGAAAGAAATTACCCTTAGTAGCATTTTGTGTATTTTATTTTTTAAGTGGTTATTTTGGCTGTAGTGCAGCCCACAAACACATAGATTTCTGAGTTTGATAATACAGGATGAATATAATTAATTACTGGTGCACATTTTTTAAATAAGTGTTTCAAACTATAGATTTTAGAGTAAAATCAAGTCTTTTTGATTAAACTGTTTTAGGTTCAATTTAAACTCAGAGTCACGTAAAAATAAAGTCATGAAACTATCACCAGTTTTTCAAGTCAAGTCTAAAGTCATAAAATTAATGACTGGAGTCTGACTTAAGTCCTTGTTGCTGTTTAAAAATCTTCTGCAGAGGATGCTTGTGTAACATAGTTAAAATGGTTCAGGCTAAATCCCGCTAAAATGCACCATCTGTTGGTAAAACGGGGTATTGCATTCACCCTAGAAAGAGCGGGGTATTATGGGTAATCCTCAGAGC
>JAUZNJ010032546.1:0-13623 GCA_034780135.1 Jordanella pulchra | reverse complement strand
TACAAATTTTAGTCCTAAGATCCTTTATCTGTGATTTGGTTATGACTTTGATATTTATTATTATTTCATTTTTTATTTATTTTTTAAATCATTCTCATCCTTATTACCTTCAACTCCATGGTGGAACTTTACCTTTTTTTTCATAGCCACTCCCAAACTGCCAATTCCCTCTCTTAAACAGGGTGGAACTGAACCGGTTTGCATGTCTTATCCATTGCACGCACCGCACACTCTTTGTAGAGTCAACCCACCCACCCCCTTATTGAATGCAAAATATTTTTATTATTTTTTTACCCATCCAGTTAAAAGTAACATATTTAAAATCTTTGAAGATTAGATCCTTGGAGTTTGCCACCCCACAGTAATGATCACAGTAAAACCAAGTTGAAATAAGACTGCAATGGTTGCTGCATATTTTTGTGTGATTTATCGCTCTTGGCCAAGGCTCAACTTTCTTTTAGAGTGATAATATTATGGAACACATATGAGTTCAGTTCAGGGTGCTGCTATATAACCCACTGGAAAAAATAAAATGAAGGAAAACAACTCTCCCAAAATATTGTGTCCTGTCAGGATTAACTTCAGCCAAAAGCCGATTATTAGCAGGTCAACCTGGGTTTGATAACTCAAGACTTTGTAGTTGTGTATGCATACAGTTTTCTGTGGCTTAGTTTGAAACAACACCTTTTTTTCTACATTTACTTGTAACCATGTTAAATTTCTGGTCTACTACTTATGATGTGAAATGCTCTGTGCAGATATATTTATAATCAATGGCCACTTTTTCACTGAAAATGTGCCAAAAATCAAAAATGTGATTTAACTGTGACAGAAAGAATGACATATCTGCCATATTTTGTGATTTCCTAATCGAACCCTAAGTAAAAAAGAAAATGTCAAAAAAGTGATCTGATTAAACGTCAAAATATTTCCTTCATGTCACCTTTATTTATATTTACTTTTATTTATTTACGTTTAGTTTTATTTTAAACCATCATATAAAACAAGACAGAGCTTCGATGCAGCCCCACTTTGTTTTACTTGAATGAAGATTTCCATGACGGGACTCAAACCCACTTTGGTTCACTCCCAGAATAGGAAAACAAAACTTTTATTAGCTGTAGGTATCTGTTCATGATAAGGTATGAAATATGCTTGCTATCAACTTAGCCTTTTAAAGTGTCTTTAACGTATTGTTTATATTTCAATTTCACAAAAAAACAAAACAGACAAAAAAATAAATATTGTACAACACTTTGTTTGGATCATTAAACAGAGCTTAAGGTATTCATATGAAACCCTCGAACCTGCAGGCTTTGTTAGTTGTGTTTTTGAACATAAGGGAAAAAACTTTTTCAAGTGAGACATCCCTGAATTAGTGTAAAAAAAATGAACATCTTCTCATTATTTCTTTGACCAGTATTTAGAGACTCTGTACTGGCCTCTTCCACAGTTTGGTAACTAGATGACCCTTGGCTGGACTCTCAGTTTTGACTCTCATAATCCAATCATCTCAGTGAATAATTACCAAATAATGATACGGGTGCAACATCATCTTGGCTCCATCCAACAGAGTAGCGTTCCTTCCGCCACTTGCGTGCTTAATGTCCTCTAAAGACCCATATTACACCCCAATTAGATGGCACTCTTGTTTCCTTACATCAAGGGCTTGACTCTACTGGCTTGTCACCCCCTCCCTTGGCCTAATCAATTTCATTACTCCAGTTACAGCCCCAGCCCCGGCAAAGCTGTGCCCTTAAACTTCAGCTCCTGCTCCAATCGATCAATAGCTCGAGTCGCTGCCAAGGTTCCATTTAAAGTTCATTTATTTCAAGCCATCATATAAAACAAGACAGAGCATCAATGCAGCCCCACTTTGTTTTATTTGAGTGAAGATTTCCACGACGAGACTCAAACCCACTTCGGTTTACTCCCAGAATAGGAAAACAAAAATTCCACCTTTTTTTGTGCTGCCAGCATCCTCATGCTTCATGTTACACGAGTAAGATGAAGGATAAAAAAAAACATTCAGGGACCTAATGCTTATTTATGATAAAAGTCCCTTTAAAGCTACATTTTGTCTGTTTTATATGCACACTGAATATGCTCAGCATGAGCCATGAAGGTGAGTCTCTGTGTCATTTCTCACACTTAAATTTCACAGAAATGCATTCATCTTCTTCATCTCACTTTTCCTTATTTCACGGTTGCACTTTGTTCCTGTAACATCCGAAATTATCACCAGTTAATTAATCCCAATGATTATAAAATATAGCCAGGTCTGTCTTCTTCCATTACATACTTTATGTGTGAAGTCTGCAGCGACGCCAGGCTTTGGCATGTAATTATACTGTACACAGAATTAAAGATCCTTAAATATTCATAGGGGTTATATAGAAGATCATGATTGTAGAAGCCAGCATCTTCAGGCCTTCATTAACCAGACAACTTCATTATCATTCACAGCTTGACAAATCAACACTATGGTTTTAGAAATCTAATGAAGATAATTTCCTTTAGATATTGTGAATGAGGTCCCAATTTACACAAAAGTGGCCCCTAGCACTGACTTGAGTGCCCTGCTGGCAACTGATGCCGCAGTACTTCTATTTTCTCTTTACCTTTTAGGTAGAACAGACTGGGAAAACAAACCGGGATCTGAAGTTATTCGCCAGACATCAAGACAAAACTTTATCCCGTCCTCAGATTTTTTTTTAAGTTGATTTGGGGCCAGTAGTGAGTCAAAGCTGACGGGCTGGCTGGAGCCAGGCTCCTCAAACGCCTGTCACTGCTTCTGGAAAATGACTTCACTACTTGTCAGAGAGCATTTCACCTGCTTCAGTCACATCTCTAACACACAACTGCTTATTTGCAATATATTTATGAGTTAAAATGCAGACTCAATATTTTTGCTGAAGCCACACTACAGTGCTTTGTGAAAGTGTAAGTAACTAACTTTTGTCTTATTTTGTCAAGTTACAATCATAAACTACAGTGTTTTATTTGATAAAACCATAAAACAATGACACAATTGTAAAGAACAAGAGAGAGGATGTATGTTTTCTTTGAAAAAGATTGGAAAAAGTGATACACATTTTTTTTTAGCTTTTACTGAAATATTCTGAAATCATATCCCTTCTCCTTCAGTAGATTAAGCCACTAAACATTACTAATAACTTTTACTTGTTATTAACACATATTTCATCAGTTGATTAAGTTCTTTGTGTGTTTTTTAGTCTTCTTCAACCTACCTGGGTCATGGCAGAAGGTCATTAAGCCTGATTCAGGGTTCCTTGTTTTTCAAGAGGAGTTTTTCTTCCTACTCTTGTTGCATGCTCATCCAGGAGTAGAAAATCTGCTAATCAATGCTGCTGATTTTCCTTAAAAAGAAAACCTTTTAGCCAGTATGAAACCATAAACTGAGCTTAGCCTTATAATTTTTCATAACCATGATCAATTGAAAAAAAGGATACTTGGTTTAGAATCTGTCTGAATGACCTGAATGAATAGATTTTTTTTTGTAAAATACTTTGAGATGACAAGTGTTGGGATTTGGTGCTACAAGTATAAACTGAAGTCATTTAAATGAAATCCAAGACAACTCTTTGCCTAATTAGTAAATAAAGGCCACATCTTGTAATTTATCTCTTTATCAATCCAGCTGTTCTACAAAGAGCTCATAGACTTGCTGGAGATCATTATTTAACAAACAGCATCGTGATGACCAAGCTAGTTAGCTTATAAAAACTGTGCCCTAATGTTGAACATCTCAGACCACTGTCTAATCCATCACTCAAAAATGAAAAAGTATGGCTTAAGCGTAAATACTAAAACAGGCCTGTCCACCTAAACTATTTGGAATAGCAACGAGATTTCGAATAAGGGATGTAGCCATGTGACCTTAGAAATATTTAGAAGAAGGTTCTCTAATTAGATTAGAAAAACTTAAATACAGAAGAACCCTGAAAAGAAAGCTGTTGAAGGCTGCAGTCGATGGTGAATCTAATGTTCCTTTGGCCACAGACAGCAACACAAAGCTTACAGCAAGAGCTACAAGATTGCAATTTAGATAATTTGTTGTTTAAACTTGTTTTTACACGTGGGAAGCACTTTGTGATGTCAATATTAGTTAAAGGTGCTATATAAATACATTTTACTTACTTCATTACTTGAAACAATTTTCAATCCTCTGGTGGTGCTTTCCTGCATGTTTCAGCTCTATCCTGGTTCAGCAGAAATAAATAGTTAGAAATCCTCAGCAAAAAAAGAAAGAAATACACTGACAGTTGTGTTGTAACCTGTAACAAAATAAAAAAAAAATCCAACAGGTTTCGCTACTTTTTCCAAAACACTTTCTATTTTCTTCAGCTCTTTGCATCAAATATTTTCATTAAAAATGTTTTCTTTTTAAGGTTTTTTATTGTATTGCATATTAGTGTGTTTCCCAATTTTTGTTAACTGGGTATCTTTTTAAACAGTATGAGTATATATTAGTATGACCTGAATGTGACAATTTAAAAATCAGCCTTCATGTGGTGGACACAGATCTCAATTTATACTAATAGATACTGGTAGATCCTAATAGATTCTTACACCGCATTATATGTGAAAATAAATGTCTGAACTTTTCTTTAATTTAAAAGAAGTGACGTGTTGGAAAAGTCCTAAATTAAAATGGCAATAATGCAAGCACAAACCGAGGAGTGCCGTTAAAATTAAGGCGTCTACTTAATTTCCTTTTATGTCCTTTTAGAAGTGCTCATTTTATGCATAATACCATAATCGTATTATGAAAAGCTTTTCAATAAGTACAAAATTAAAGGGTTCTTTGTGAAAAATTATAGCTGTGACCTAAAACTCCACAGGGTTTTATTTTTTTTTCTACTGTAATAACGTCTCTTTTTGGTTTTAGGAGCAATGTTTCATGTTGAGCGGTGTTCCACTGTGGGCTCTTAGAGCGCCACTTTGATGGAGGAGCCTTGATTCAGTAGCACATTTGGGTCCAAACCAAAAAAAGAGAGCCCCTTTTTGGTAGAATGAGCATGTCGGCTTTGCTACACATGGAAAGCGCGAGTGCAGCAGGGCTTGGCAGGGAGAGGCCCATCTCTGGGAGTGATTTCTTCCAAAGCTGGCTCTAATGAAAGCATCTTGTTTTAATCAGGGATTCTGGCTGCGATAGCTGCAGAGGGAGCTGCGAGGACTTGGCAGTGGGTTGCAATGCAGTCTGTGGCACTCATACAAAATACACAAATATTTCCACAGTAATTATGTGTCAAGTTAAACAAGCAATTGAGGGCTCGGGGCTGAATATGTTGGGGTGGAGGGTGGGGATTTCAGGAGCGAGTTGGGTGCTAAGCAAACGGTGAGTTACAGGGGGGCTGAGGGAGACCCCACAAGACAAATTAGGCCTACAGGCTTCAGTACTTCATTTTTGGCTTCTGTAATCGCAACAGACCACTAAGTAATTGTGAATAGAGCAACGTCATCTGGTGCTGCCACATCTTGTTTCCATGCAGGAAGGTTTGCAAGACGCTGTTCAAAGACTGGGTAGATGGCCAAACGGACTAAGTAATTGTGCGATCAGTGAATCAAGCCTTTTTGTGGTTTTTAGTTTATATCGGCACATTTGTAAATCTACATTGGCCCTGGTTCATGAAATTGAAATACGAGCTTGCTATGATCCCACAAAAGCTGCTGGAGAGCCTGGAAATATTGTATGAGGATCAAAAATCCTGTCTATTAACTGTGGCAGAGAGGATGGAAAGCATAAGTACTTTTTTTGCTACACAAAAATTTGCATTTGTTGTGTTTGGACAACAAATTTTCACAATGTGATTTAGAAACATGTTTCAAGAACGTTGAAAAATTTGTCAGTGGCTTCTTCCAGGTTCTGAAGCTAAGTTATTGTTTTTTTCTATCTATGTTTATGTACAAAATCAAGTATTTGTGGAAACTAGAAATCCTATAAGTCTAAAGTGTCCAAATTAACACTTAGTTTGCTTTCAGCAAACATGATCAAATGGAGAAAAATGGTGTTGACTGGTTTTTACAATTTGTTCCTGTACACCACAGAAATTAAGTTTTTTATTTAAATTTTTCTGACCGACACAAAGTAGAATAGAACAGAACTGCATAGAACACAACAGAAATTACTTTATCATCCAAAGTGGGGACATTTGGATGTAACAGTTTCAAAAACAAGTAGACCAAACAAATAAATAAATAAATAAATAACTCACAAGTACACAAGTCTGAATATTAAAAAAGAAAATGAAATGTGTATCTAGTTCTCAAACATGTTTTACTTGATAGCTATCTAAAAAGTGTTGCCTTTATTTGTAGCTTTTCACTTTTAATCTGATAGCCCTATATAAAATCCTCCCATAAGTTCAGTGTTTAATCTAATCAATGTATAAATCTGATGGGTTTTGAAAGGTTATCGATGGTTTGTTAGAGAACAACAGTTAAGTAATGTTGAAGCTACCATGACAGGTGACCCAGGTAGACTCACAGAGACGACTCATCTTACATTTAAACATGACATATTTTGGCGGCAGCATCATGATCAGTGGATGCTTCCCATCAGCAGGGACAAGGTAACTAATCAGAGTTGAAGAGAAGATGGGCTGAGCAGAATCCAAAGAAATCCAGGGAGAAAGTTGCACAAGTTTTTTTAGACTCTAGTGTACCAGTGGGACAATAAACATAGAGGCATAGCTACAAAGGAATGGTGGATCACGGGTCTCTAACGCTTGTTTTCAAGACCTACTGTCTATAACTGATAAATATATCTGTGATCCAACACGCCTGAATCACATAAATAAATTATATACTATATGTATGAATGACATCAGTATTTTACTTCCATTGCATTATGCTTTATGATGGTCTGTTAAATAAAAATCCCCAAAAGCTGTTTGGTGGTTTACGATGTGACCAAATCTGAAAGAGCACTCTACCAAGAAGTCTTCCTATTAGTTAGATCTGCCCGAGTCAGCCTGGTGTTACCCTCACATTTCCCATGACCTTCCTCCTTAAAGAAAGTCTCACTCTCAGTATCACTGAACCTTATTTAATGCTGACTGATCTGAGTAGGAAACCAAACACCTGCCAATCAGCAAAAAGAAACTTGCCATCTTCACAGAAAGACAGCAAGGAGTGCGACATCAAAAGCCTTTTCAGGTGACAGGGCTTAAAAGAAGTGACCTTTCTTATAGTTATTCAAGTAACTGGTGATTTATTAGTGAAAATCATGAGTCAAAAGACAAAAAAACGTTATGAAATCATTTATTCAGTCCATCAAGATACATACATCTATCATCTTAGATACATTCAACGATTTCTCATTTGATATAACATTACATTAAATTGGTGGAAAATATCTAATTTATGATAAAAAATGTTTCTTTTATATTTACAGTAAGAGAGAAAGACAATCATAAAGTGAGTGAAAACAAATGGATGTAAATATTCCTTCATCAGGACAGGTTCCATGAGTTAGCTTTATTTAAGATCACATTAATTCGTTTAAAATTGTGTTATGAGGTTGTTGGATGTTGTTGTACTGTAGCTTATTAATGTTTTTGAATTTTAGATTATTTTTTTTAAAGAAAAGTCAGGTCACTATAAAAAGAAAAATCTTGTCACTTTGAATGTGATCATGAAGTGGATGGTTTTTCATTTAAAGCTACTTGGTGTCATAGTCATAGATTTATGTCTAAAATGCTGTTTCTAAAATGTGGTAATTTTCAAATAGAAAACTATATGTAAAAAACAACAAGAAAACACTTAAGAAATTCCCCTTTCATTCATCCATACAAAGAAAATAGTCTCTGAAGGCCTTTGATTTTTTTCATATCCAACATTCGAAGCCTAAACTTTGCTTACAGTTCTTCAAAAAAAGTCCTCCTCCAAAAAAAAAATCTAAAGAAGATATTTCTGTTTTATTTTGTACTGTGATAAAATCCCAAGATGTTACCTGCGGACATCATGTAGAAGAGGTTCTCCCTGTTCTACTTAATCAGTTGCTAAAGCAGCGCATGCTGTAAGATAGTTTATATGTTTTTCTCCTTTGAACGATCCTTCCCACCGATCATAGACTCCACATGACACTTAATAGATTTGGAGGCACTGAAATAATCATTTCCTGGTATTTTGTTGACAGAATGTGTGTCAATCAAACAGCTGTAAAGACTTCTTCTGTAAATGCATTCATGCTCACTGCCAGTGGTAAGTAAATCAAGTATATACCACCAGATAAACTTGGCTCTGTATTAACCACCTGGATTCTGTATGAAGAAAAAGGGTGGACTTAACTCATAATTTTAGTTTGACATATTTTACAAAATGAAATGATCTCTAGAGATCTGCGTTTGAATATTTTACCCCATTTCAGCCACTTTTCTGTTAAGACGAAAGAAATACTTTCTCTGTCCTTTTAACAAAACCCAACCATTAAAGACTGAATTTCCCTTCAATATGTTTTGATTTATTTTGTTTAGGGCAGCATGAAGGAAGTCCTTAGTTGGGATAGCCCTTTTAGGGTTACTAGCTTTTGGAACAGAGCAACAGATGATGCAAAAATCATGTTCTGTAAATCATAGTTTCAATAAGCCCTATATATTTTATTACTAATTATAGCTCATATTTACCAGAGTGTCTTCAGTTTTAAAGACTTTTGCAAGTGTCAAATCTGTTCCTTAGATTCGCACCAAAGGACAAATAATGTGTAACTGAAAACCAGTGAATGTACCATCTTTAATACCAAATCTTTCTAAATCCATTTATTTATGTTAAGCTTTTTTTAGACTTAAAATGAAACAAGTCACCCAAGTTCTAAAGTGCTTAAATCGGCTCCGCGTCTCTCAGTGAATAGACTTTAAAAAACTTCTGTTAATCTGTACGTCACCGAATGGTGCAGCACCCAAGTATATTGCGGACATTTTGTCAGTGTATCAATCCTAACAGGTCTTCTGGCTCAAATCAATTTTGCATAGTTTGAACCAAACATGGTGAAGCAGCTTTTAATTCTTATGCTCCATTAATCTGGAAAAAAAAACGCAGAAAACTGTTAAACTCCTAAAAACCCTCAGTTGCTTTAGATTGATATGGTGATATGATGGTTTGTTTAGAGCAGCCTAATGAGCTCTCAAAATATAATTAGGTAAGTTTTCAGTTCAACTTTCATTTCTTTTCAATAATTTTCAGTTTTTTATAATATTATCTTAATTTAATTGTTGATGTTTATTCTCTTTCATTTATCATATTACTTGACCTTAATGTATCTTGCTATTGAAATGTGCTATATTAATAAACTTGACTTGCCTTACTAGTCATCCAATAAATTATTTTATGTTTTCGTCCACCTTAAGGTGCAAATTTAACTTTATTTAAAGCACTCAGAAAGTATTCCTGTTTTGTGTTCTGAAAGAGACCCTGCTACTGCGTGTCACTGTTGATGTTGGATAATGGTTGTGTGTATGTCTATACAATAGGACCATGAAGTATTTAGTCAGCAACTGATTGTTCAAGTTGTCCTACTTAGTGAGATGAGAGAGGTCTGTAATTTTTATCATCGCTACACTTTAGATATGAGAAACAAAATAAGAACAAGAAAAATCCAGGAAAACATATTTTAGAGAATTTAATGGAAAAGTATTATTTTAACAACAAAAGTTCAACTCATTACTTTGTAGCATAACTTTTACTGGCAATAACAAAGGTCAAACACCTCCTAAAAGTCTTCTTATTGTTATCTTTCAACATTTCTTGGATTTATTTTTCTCATTTTGTCTACATCGTTGAAGTGAACCTATGATACAGACCAAGGAAGCTTGCTCAATCAGCAGCTGACTTAATGCTTTTTAACCCATGGTATATATATGCATGCAATGTATGTAAGAAAATTACTAGTATTAGTTTCTGGTTTGATTAAATTCATTGGAGCTATGTAAATGTTCTCCCTTTCAAAGTCCCTGAACTATATCATTTCTAATTGATTTACATAATTTTGTGTGTTGTTTTTTACAAAACATAAATGAATAAATAAATGATGGAAATCAAGAAAACATATATAAAGTAAAAATATCAAAACGATCCAACAAATTAAGGCTTTTTTGTTGTTGATCTAGATTGAAAACAGCCTTTACAGTCGTACAATGTGATATAAACAAAAAATATAATTTAGATAATCTTATAACACGAGTACAATATTCATTACACCTTTTAAAACTATGACTTATGTTATACATATAATTATACCTCATTTTGTTTGATATGATAATTATCAGGTTTACAAAATGTAAACAAACTGGTCATTGAGGGATTGAAATCCCCAAAATGTAATTAATTCTAAACATGACTATTTCAGGCTGTATTTCTTCTGAACGACTCACTCATTTATATTGGAAAAAATCAATAATATTTTACAGCAGAATTCAGGAGGGAGCTTCTTTAATGAGAGTCCAAAAAAATATCTGTGTTTAAGAATTTGATAGAAATGATCTTAACATTTTCTTTTTCATTATACCAACTTTTGAAGTTAAATAGCCAAGACAAGTTAATTTTCAAAGGCTTAGATCCCCCCAAATGTCATTAATGTTTTATAAGAATATATCAGGTAGTTAGGTTTAAAAAGACTGAGATGTTTCATTTGAAATGCCAGCATTTAATATTTCTTTACAGCCGGTTGTTGACATATTTTTCCATTTGAAAACAAATGTTTTAAGATTTTAAAAGAGCTCTCCAGGGTTAAACACTGCTCCACTTATTGCCTGAAACACTCATTGTATTTTATGGAAACATTCACTATAAAATGTGTATTTTTCTCCTTGCTGTAATAAATGTTTAAACTCCTTCACTGAGCTTTTCACAACTGCTTGACTGTGACACTCTCATTACGCCCAGTCCAATCCAACCCTCCTCATTTCTCTCCTTACTGTATGGATCCAGCCCACAGAAGTGACACCACCTCTCTGAAAGAATATGCTCATTAGCAAAACTGGCTAACGGTGGATATCCCTGTGTCTATTAGTGTTACATTTACCTCTGGCGTGACAGTGATTCATCATAAAACATTAGCATTGACTGGAATCCTGTCTATGTGCTCTTGTGTTGCTGCTGTGACAGCCATTAAATCTCCTGTCATTGTGTCGCCACCTCACTGATGCAGCAGTTGATGGTTTGGCCCAAAACAGTCGGCTACAAACTTCTGTTGAATGTCACATGTTGTAAAAGTTCGAAAACAGGCATGTCTCTTTTATGATGGATTGTGCAACAAAAATATTAGATAGATCGATAGATAGATAGATAAATAGACAGACAGACAGACAGACAGACAGACAGACAGACAGACAGACAGACAGACAGACAGACAGACAGACAGACAGATAGATAGATAGATTGTTTCTTCTGTTTCTTTCTGTTTCTTTCCCTTTTCCAGGTTGCTTTCATATATAAACTGATGTGGGAGTTATTGAGCAAGGTAAACAGTTGGGCTCAGGTTCCATTTCTTATTTAAATGTTCACATTGTCTGAGCCAAAACTCTGATTTCCCTCCTCACTCCACTGCAGACAAAGCCCATCCTCCCAGGTGCCGACTGCAGATGGTGGTAAAAGGTACTTGCTTTTTGAAGGAGTTGTCTTGGGTTTTTTGTTTAAATCCATTATTTAACAGATTCTTGACTGAATGTTTATTGTTATGATTTTGGAGAAAATGTATTGGTTGGCAGTAAGATGGAGGAGCGAAGGAGGACCCTGTAGGGAATTTCAGCCGAGCTATAGTGGAGATTTGAAAAAGGAGTTTAAGTCATGAGCATGACAAGAATAGGAGAGGCTGATCCTCTCACTTGACAGTGCTATGTAAAGTGTATGCATGCACCTTCAGACCTTTTCCCTTTTAAAAATATTATTACCACAAACTGACAAGTCTTTCACAGGGATTTTTTTAAGTGATAGAAAAGCACCAAGTGGTGCATTATTGGGGAGTGGAAGAAAAAAAATTATGGTTTTCAACGCTGTTTACAAATGATAACAAACAAGACTGTGTTGTTGGTATTTGTATTCACCCCCTTTAAGTCAGGACTGTAACATCACTTTTTGTTACATTTTCAGCAGCATGCCCTCTGAGTTGTGTCTAAGCAATTTAGAGAAAATAACACAGTTAATATAGTTTTTTACAAATAAAAATTAAAAACGTGTAGACTCACATTTTTTAAAGCATCCAAAGTCACTCAGCAGCATGATGCTGCCACCACCAAACTTTCTTTGTTACCATGTTGGAATTTCTTATCAGAATTTCCAATAGGTGAGTTTGTCCCATTATTTTTAAAGGGAAAAGGTGAATAGATTCTGTGTTAAAATGTAACCCCAACAAATTTTTACAGCTCCTCCAGTTATGATAAGCTTCTAGGGGGTAATGCCCCCCTTGTCTTCCAGTTTTGTTGGTTAACCCCATCTTGTTAGGCTTACAGTTATGAGATTATTTTCCCATTTTTGGAGGAAAGATTAAACAATCATATCTTTGGACGCTGTATGATAACCTAACTCTTCTTTAAACAACTTCACAGCATCACTGCTGATTTGTCAACACTACAGCTTGATTTACTCATGTCCACTGCATTTCTAAGGTTTCTTAAACAGACCTATCAGGGTTTCACTGAACATTTGTTTTTCTAGTGAGATTTCCTCAAATATGCTTTAGGAGGAATTTACTGAGGTCTCTTCTAAAGGCATTCAGTCCACTGGGTTTTATTTAGAGTGATTAGAGTAAGAAGAGCTGAATGCATATGCATACGCCTTAAGTTATGTCTCATTTGTCATCCACCTAAAAAATATTCATTATTTTTTGCATTATTGAAGTCTAAAGTTGTAAGTTGCCCAAATGCCTAAAGGCTCAAGGGGTGGGAATAGTTTTCCAGTATATGCATGGATTTTTTTTTCAAAAAATAAGTTTTATTTAGTTGCATATTGCTAATTAACAGACATATAGGTGTGTTTAAGATATCTGAGTTTCTATTTGACTAACAAGTAAAGAAGCAGTTTATCTCAAACAAGACTCTAGTATTATCATCCGATTTGCAAATATATGTTCTTTTTCTGTTAATAAAAACTGTACCCTGATTTACAGACAGTGTTAATTTTAACAGCTGTCTGTTTCAGGAATAAATAAGATAAAATTGTACATCATTTGTGTTTTTAAAATGCTGCAGTGGGATACACTGATGGAACATTTTGAGGCCTATCTCCCAGATCTCACACCAGAGCAAGTTTTTTTTCTTTAGTGGATGTTTTAAACTTCCAAGGTTGTGCACCATACTCTTTAAACTTTCATTTTATTTTCTCACCAACTGAATTTTAAAACTATATGTCAAAATATTATAAAGAACAAGATGTGTCTATATGTAGAACGATACAGCTTTTCGTAATTTATGACATTGAAAAATAAAGGCATTCCTGGCTAATGTGCTGGCTGAAGGATCTAACACATAATCTTACACTCGCTACCGTGGCATGTGGGCCACTTCATGCTCTGACAAGTCAGTTGAAGGGCAGATAGATAGATAGATAGATAGATAGATAGATAGATAGATAGATAGATAGATAGATAGATAGATAGATAGATAG
>JAUZNJ010032545.1:0-13624 GCA_034780135.1 Jordanella pulchra | reverse complement strand
AGGAAAGTATGAAGTACTCCAAAATATACTTAAGTAAAGTAGTGAAGTACTTTTACTTCGTTACTATACAACACTGGGGACAACCCAGGACACGCTGGAGGGACTATGTCTCTCGGCTGGCCTGGGAGCACCTTAGGCTTCCCCCAGCAGAGCTGTAGGGGGTGTCTGCGGAGAGGGAAGTCTGGGAGTCTCTGCTGAGACTGCTGCCCCCGCGACCCCGTCCCGGATAAAGCGGAAGACGACGAGTATGAGTACGAGTACACCACATGTTTCATGGGATGGTTATAACAGATCTTTAGCACTAAGGGAAAAGATTTTGGATAAAGTTTTGGGGTAAGGAAAGTCTTTCTTTTACAGTTGCTTACAGTTTATTGTATTATCTGTTAAGTAGTATAAAATATTAAGTAATAGTAGTGTCTCAAATCTAACCCCCCTTCAGAGGTTGTTGTGCAGGTTGCCCCGTCAAGAGCCAAGGACGTAGCTCAGCTACATTTAAGATGTGGACTGAGGACCATTCAGCCACAGTAAGTTTTTGTGGAAACATTTTTGGAGGATGCTGAGCCTTCTTAGACAATGTTGAGACTTCTTCTCGTTTGCTTCTCTTTCTGACTTCCACGCTTGTAGGCTATTGCTGCAAACAGCAATAGCCTACAAACAGATATTATTGGGAGAGAGGACTTACTTCTAACCCAGGAGACAAATGAGAACAAGTTTGGTTATTTTTACAGTCATTTTCTTACTTATTTCTCGTATAAACACAGTAATGTTTTTTTCTTCAAATTCTCCCTGTATGTTTGTTAGCTTATATTTTTCTTCGTGTCTGAGCCAAATTAATGACATATTCTTACTTTCTCAACATCATGTGTAGAAATAGATTCAATATAAACGTTTGTTGTCTAGTAACATGATATTTTTATAATAAAAGTAAATATAGACTCTAATAAAATTAACTATAGTTTGTTTTGACCAGTGACATTTTCAGAATATATTAAGGCATGACAGTTGGATAGTTAAGCCATCTTAAGTAAAACATGAAGTGATGGTAAAGAAAAATTAAACCTCCAGCTCTTCTTTAGATCTACAATTATTTTCTTTCTTATTTTTATTATTATTATTATAAGTTTTCACAAGCAGTTTTTACGCTGTGGCCAGTTATACTAAACCTGGCCTACCATAGAATATCTTTAGATCCCTCTATAGGTTGCTGGTCTTATAGTTCTCTAACCTTCAGCTCACATCACCTCCTATAATTCAAGATAAGTCTAAATAAATCATTGCTTTATGAACGAGTTCAGCTTCTGAAACATAATTTCATTTTTCTGAACCTTTAGCTTTTAACATGAACAGGCACTGGTGACATAATTAAACATTTAGATCAAAAATATAGATTCCATATAATATAAACTATCCAAACTATGAAAAAAGTTGATTCTTGTCTTCTTTTCACTGCCAAATAAACATGTGTTAGAAATCTGTTTTAGAGACTGCTGTTTATCTGCTATGGCTGTATCACAGTGCAGAGTTTGATTTAGATTTTCCAAAAAAGTAGGTCATCATTTAAACACTGAGCTTTACGATTAAGTGATCCCAGATGTAAACTCAGACTAATTCACTCGGTTTATTTCAACTGTCCGCATATGCTTGTTGTCTATGAAGTCTACCGCACACCACATAAACCAATCTTTCCTCTTTTTTGAGGTTTTACTGCTAGATTACCATTTTTTGATAGGAAAATCAGAATTTTTTACTCTGGCTAAGTCTGAGTTGGCACCCCATTTTGTGCTCCAGTGAGTCTGTTCATGTTAAAAGCTTTCAGCTTCTTCAAACTTGCCAGACTTTGAACTCTCATGCCGCTTGTTCGTATTCCTAATTAACTCATTAAAGCTTGTGAGGCAGGTTGGAGAAAAGACGGTTGAGGAAATGACAGGGGTTGTGAAAATTAAACTAATTTATGTCAACCGAGAGAAGGAAGCCTACTAAAAATGATTACCATGCTTCAGAAAAAACCTTTCCAACTGTCTGAGATTCCTATACGGGGAGACGCTTGAAGAAGTCCTGGCGAAGTCAGGACAAAAAAGTGTATGGAAAAAGAATCATGAAAATCTAGCAAAAAAAGAAACTGAAGGATATTTATTGGACATAAATATAAAGTTGCATTAAAAACCATTCTGGAAGTTTCATGATAAATGTACTAACAGTTGAGATATGACTGTTAAGCTCTCTGGGTGGTCTTTGCAGTCATTTTTTTCTGTAATTTACAAATGGGAAAAAAAACAGGAGTAAGATGAATAGAGAAGAGTTTAATAATATATATAATAACATGAAATAACAATTGGTTCAAATGTAAACTTCTTGGTCTACATGCAGGAAGTGGGACTGTTATAAACATGCATCGTTAATTAATGTAAAAGCATCATGCTTTGAGGATATCGTTCTGTAGGAGGGACAGAGAAAGCTGTCAGAGGCCCGAGAGGATGGATGGAGGTGAATACAGGACAGTCCTGGAAGATAACCTGTTGGGACCGGAGCAAAGGTCCACTAGGATAGCAGTCCTAAGAGAACTGACAGACCTTCAAAGGAATGGTTAAGATCACATTATACCCATGTGTTACAATGACCTGGACAAAGTCAAAGCCTGATTCTAACATGTCCAAATAAAAAAGAACAGTAGAGACATACGCAAAAGATTTGCATCTGCAATGACAATGAATGATTGGTTCTACAAAGGAAATGTTTCCCATTTATATTTTTTTAAATCCTATAAGCTTTAAAAAAAATGCATTATTTTCCTTAAACTTGCCAATTGAGCACTACTTTGTCTTTTTGTTCTGCAAGGAAAACCGCAGTGAAATGCATTGAGGTTTGTGGCTGTAGCATGACGAAATTTGAAGTGTGAAAAGGTGTTAAAACTTTAACAGCTACAGCTTGTTATTTCCGTATCCAGATCCTTAAAACCAATGAACACATTTGCAGAAACAGTGACTTTTAAGTCATTACTCTGAAGGCTGCAGCTAATTTAAATCTCTTCCATATTTCCAACCAAAACTACCTATTTTTTTGTTATCATTTCTTTTTATAATCAAAGATTTAAGATTTAAGATCGCAAGAACAAATTTAATTCTGATTTTTTTAGGCAGTTTATTTTCAAAGCAAACTCTCATTTGTACCCATTAGATGGATCGCATCATGCCTAGTGAGACAGAAAATTCTTGTTGAAGTATAATAATGGCCTCCTGACCTTAGTCACACTGTGTTTGACCCCTGTCCTCATTTGTAAGAGCAGCCTGATCCTCTGGTTGAGTAAAGAACACACTGATAGTTTGTCCATGGAGCTCTGAGTGTTATTGTTACAATTATATCCGATTTCTCTCTTTGTTTCAGGTTATTTGGAGTCTGCCTTGTAGTAGTGATGATTTTTGTTATGGGTGACATGGAGAGTTCCCCAGGGCAGCATTAGAAAGGAGGGAAACACAAGCACTAGAATAAAAAAAAAACATACTTAATCTGTCCGTGTTGCATTACTTTTATGATGAAAAATGTGAAGCTGGAGCTCCTTTACTTGATGCTCCAAATAGGAAGATTATTTGAACTGGGGGGGCAAAAGGAGGAGCACATTTATGCATAATAACACTGCTTATAAGACTTAACAAACTATCCTGGAATATTTTGAATATTGCTCTTGTTCTGTCTATAGATGTATAAGTGTAAAAATCTGCTTTCTTAAGGTTGAAATTAAAATGTATGTATAGAAAGCAGCACTATTTTTAAAAGCATATGTTTCTTACTTTTGCTATGAAGTAGCTTGAAATCAAATTAGCATGAAATTATAAGTCTGATTTGGATTTTTTTAAATCACTCAATTATTTTTTTTTCAGTTTTTCTATCCTTTAGGCAACATATAGGAGCAATCTCTTTAAAAAAGGTATAATATTAATATTATATTAATATTAATAATAATATAATGACACCTAATATTTGGTGTGATTTGACAAAGGTAATATATGGAAAAAATCGATTTTTTTTTCTTGATATTTTATCTAATAAAGGACTACAATGAATTATAAAAGGAGTACCATACACAGTATGTTACACTATAAGAAAACAATATAAAGATTGATTATAAGATAAGGATAAAACAAAAAAAAATCTAAGGGTAGCTGACTGAAAATACATTTAATAATTTCGGCAATAAAAATATTTTGATATCAAAAGAAATCACTGGATGAGAACTACTACAAACCTCAGCATTTCTAAGTAATTTTTAAAATTCCATCATTTAAGTAATTTTATGATAATAATTAGTTGAATTTATAAAAAAATAAAAATAAATGAAACAAACTGCATTTAAAGATGTAATCATTTTAGAATATTATTTTATACATATATGCTTGTATTTCATGGTAGAGTTGGCTCAAACGCGTACAGTGAGGGTAATAAAGTAAATATCAGCTCACATTAAAACACAATATATAGCACATTATGGCAGTGAGTACTTAAAATGCAGCAAATGGTTGGAAGGACCCAGGAAATTAACAAGTGAAGGAAAAAAATATAGTAAGCAAGTTCTGACCAACTATTTTCAAACAAAGATGAAAAGCAATCTTTATTTTTTTTCAGTGCAAACGTCCTTTCTATTTAAATCTGTCTTTTGCATTGGACAGACTCTGGCTGTCTGTGGGGACCGACCCTGGTACTAGAAGGTGAAGTAAGTTCATGTAAGAACTTGTCTTTACAAAGATCTTCATTACTGCCAGACCTGTAGAATCACAAGTTCCCTAAAGAACCGGAAATACAACATGAAATAGAAATAAAGATAGAAAAAAACAAGTGATAACTGATCCGAAAAAATTCAACAAAAGATAAGACAGAAAGTCTTTGACATATGTCAGTCAGAAATGAGTTACAAAGACA
Source organism: Jordanella pulchra (assembly GCA_034780135.1). Classification (NCBI taxonomy): domain Eukaryota; kingdom Metazoa; phylum Chordata; class Actinopteri; order Cyprinodontiformes; family Cyprinodontidae; genus Jordanella; species Jordanella pulchra. Next base: position 8,713 of record JAUZNJ010032545.1, on the reverse strand, counting down.
TTTCTAAAACTTTTGGACTCCAGTGAACTTTGAGAGCCGTCATCAACAAACACACTGACCGTTAGTCTTCCCAGGAGTCACTGGCCCTCCAAGATTACCCCACGACTCACCCAGAAAGGTCAGAAAAGAATCCAGAACAACTTTGAAACCCCGCAGGATTTACTTGCTTCAATCAAGATAAGTGTTCAGAATTCGACAATGAGAAAAGTGCAAAGATGGCCTCCATGGGGGACGTCTAAGACCAAAACCACTGCTGAGGCCCATCACACAGCATCCAGAAAACCTGTTGATGAAGTTTCTGATGACTCTGGGAAAATATTCCGTTGACTGATGAAACAAATAGGTAACTTTTTGGAAAGCAACCAGCATTTCAGGAAAAGAAAAATTCTTCAATCAAATGTGGTGGTGGTAGCATCATGGTCAGGCTTAATGCTTTAAGACTTGGATTATTTCTTGTCGCTTTCTGGAAATTTAGCCAGAGAAATACCCAGTCATCAGTTTGAGACACTGAACTCTAATGTTTTTTGGGGTATGCATCAGAACAGTGGTTCTAAGCAGACCACCAAGTCCACATCTAAAGGATTTAGGAAAAAAAAACAAAGTATGTTTTGAGAGAGGCCTAGTCAAAGCTTGGATTTTAATCGGATTGAGATGGGCAGTTTTTTAACGATTATAGGTATGAATAGCTGTCTGCAGAACAAAAGTAAAATGGTTGTGTAAAACAAGGTTGGTTTGAAAAGCTGCTTTTCTCTAAAAACTATAATGCAATCATCCCTTGAAAGCTGCACTTTGTATTCAGTAAAGTTATATTTGTCTAATTTTTAGATTTAAATGACTTAAACTTTTATCAGTGTGAAAAAAAACAGAATAAATATGCAAGGGAGCAAAGATTTTTTTTTCACAGCACTAGGAAACCGTTGCTAATGCTAAATGCTGAAGTTTATTGACTTTGATGTAATTTAAAAAAAAACAATTATTTCTTAAAATGAGATTTTGTTACACTAAATAAATGAATTCAAATGATAAGTTTCATGATTGTTTTTGCTTTGGGTTTCTTGCGTTGATATCATGACATTGTTGCAAAGATAATCAAGTGATTTCTTCTTCACATCCATTATTTTTCCAATATGTGCAGCGAGCTGCCTAGTCATGGTCATTTTCTCCTAATAGAGGAACAAGACAGGCCTATCATCTCCAGGTAAACAGATAGAAGTATTATTTTCTTTTCCAGCCATGCGCTAATTTTAAAGGTGTCCTAAATTGGGTGTAAAAAGCGAGTGTTAAAAATCCCGTTTTAATCTTAAGAGAACAGGACTCAGCAGACAGCGGTGAGACTTTTTACTGTTCAACATCTTTCATCCTTCTGACGCTCCATCCCATGTTTAAGTTATGCTTGTTGAGTGCGAATGTGCTCCAGCTGACTTGAGGAGAGCAGAATTTTTTTCTCATCAGGTTTTCACCACGCTGGCTGAAGCTTCACAGACCCTGACCCTTTGCACCGAAGCCCGTCTGCAAAATAAAAGGCATTTCTGAAAGCATCCCTTATGTGTGTGTGTGCATTTGAGTGTGTATGAGCAGGGGGTCCTGCGTTTTTGTATATTGGCCCCAGAGCTGTGACAAACTCAGGATTATGAGCCGCGGCTTTTATTTGAACGCACCAAAACCTGGCACAAATGAGCTAAGTCAGTCACACTTCACATTGCAGAAAGCAAAGCCACGTCTGTTCCTTACAACCCCTCCTCCCAGTCCTTCCCCTTTTCTTTCTTTCTCACTTTTATCCACTTTTAATGTGCAGAACTTTGATAGTGAACATCCTATTTCCCATGTTCTGGTCTGTTGGCTTTACATGCAGATGGGCTGCTAATTTGCATAGACTCTAAAGGTCTCCCTTTTCTCCTGATGCTTTCTGACAACACGGTGTCTATTCATCCTCGGTGTTAAGCATCACTCCTGGGACATCGCCTGAATTGCTGTCTCATGGTGCTTCAAGTCTCGTTTTACACCGCAGAAGCACCCGAGGAATTGGATTAAGGACACATTCCTTCAGAGAAAAGCTTCGCAGTCAGCGGCATCTGATGGATAGTTCATTCTGATATCAAAGCTCGTCACATGTTTTTGGCACAAAGTCATGGCAAGTGCAATTTTAAGTCATGCTGAGTCCATATCACAGGAGCTGTTATCTCTGTGGAGTCTTTTATAAAAGTCAGTCCCACCTGGGAGGAATACAGAGAGAAAGTCTGGGGTTTATAGAGAGTGCTGCAAGATTAGCTCCTTGTTCTCACAGCACCTTAAGTGGCTGCTTTTACCACACGTCCACCTGCCGACCTAAAGCCTCTCTTTGGAGAACCAATTAGATCACAAAATGCCCCTTAAAACCCATCTTCCTGCTGGTATCTTATATGAATTTCATCATTTTAGAAATTCTTTATTCATATTATTCATAAAAAGAAGTTGTTTTAATCAAACTGTTTTGTACCATTAGAGTTGCAAAAAAAAAAAAACAAAGAATCAAGTTATTTCTCTGTTTCTTTCTGTTTCTTTCACTAAGAATTGAAGTAGAGGTCCTTAGAAAAGTTTTCATACCCACTGATTTTTTTTTTTTAGTGCTGCTCTGTGGAGTTTCAGAGCTGTAGAGATCCAAACCATGGGCGGAAGACTTGGGATAACAACTGATGTGCACTCTACAAATCTGACCTTTATGGAAGACTTGCTAAAAGAAAACTCTATAACTATAAGTCATATAAGGTAGAGTTTCTCAAGCGCATCTCCGGTGTCTCCCTTCAGCTACACCTGAGTCTTAAACCTGTCGGTAATTATCAGGCTTCAGCAGCCCTCGCTAGCATCCTGAAGAGGTATTTCAAACATCTAATTAAGGTGTTTTGGAGTGGAGGTACTTCTCAGCAGGAAGGACTGTGAGCCCTGAGGATCAGGTAGGAGGATATAAAGCAGGGTTCATCAATTCCAGCCCTCATGATCTGTTCTCCCACTCTGCACCTTTTAGATGTATCCCTGTTTACACTCACCTGAATCAAACAGCTGAATAACTTCCTCAGTCGGCAGTTAAATCCTCCAGAGTCTGATTATTTGACTCAAGTGTGTTAAAGCAGAGACAAAGCTAAAAGATGTAGGACACCGGATGTCAAAGGCGAGAATTGAGGAACCCTCAATGGAAAAATGTGCTTTAGTCATTCGAGATTATATATGACATCATACTCGCAAAATAATGTGTGTCAGAAAATCAAGACCTGATGTGACCCTAAACTCATTATCACCACCATGAAACATAGTGGTGGCAGCATGGTACTGTGGGGATGCTTTTCTGCAGTGGGACATGAGTGCTGCTCAGATCTGATGGGGAACATGCTGTTCATGACTGCTCCCTATTAAATCTGACAAAGTTTCATTTTGGAGAGAAGAAGGGGCCAGACTCTTCATCCAAGGTGGTAGAGGCATGACCTCCAAAACGATGCAAATGTAAACATATCATTGTACAAAGGATGAATCATCATTTCAATTATAGTTTTTGACACCACTGGTCTGAGTTTCTAAGATTTATCTCAATAGTAAAAAAGCAGCTTCCAACAGATGTTAAAGGGATAAATCTCTACCAAGAACTTCACTAGCACGTCTGAGTTGCCTCTGTAATAATTCACCATTACCCAATAAATAACGGAAAAAATGTTTGTCAAGTGCAATATGTGTTTTATTTTCAGTTTGGTCTAAGTTTAGTTGTAGATATTTTCTTTAAACCACTGCTTAATGCTTGTCAAGCTGTTAATTTCAACAGATCAATTTATGGAGCTCAGGGGCTTTTAATGAGCAGTACAGCTGAACACCATCAGCAGGAAGAGAACAAGAAACATGACTAACCGGCTTATTTATCTGACCTTAATGCCTCAATACCTAAACAAAACATTTAACCTGCAGTTTATTTCCACAAAAAATAGCTTTCAGCAGAAGAGCTGGTGCGTCACTACTCCTACCTAAACTGATCGGAGCAAGAAGGCAATTTATTTCAAATGTGATTTTAATAGGAAATATTCCTTGCTAACTCCATGGCTCTCATCATTACTTTGCTGTATTTCTTGGATCATACCTAAGATATATGTGATACATTATCCAACCTTATCTTTACAAAAACTATTTAATTCTGTATAGATATTTCTTTCTGTTAAGAGTTATTTAAAAATTAAAGCTTTTTATGGATTTTTCAATTTTTCATCATACCACTGATTCTCCCTGCATTGGTCTGCTGCATAATGTCGTTTCATGCAAATTGATTCTTGATTCTGACTCCTTATTTGTTTATGTCCTAATTTGGTGATTTGCTCTCAGGTGAATTTTGATTTTCTTTCAGATGAACTGATGATTGCCTTTTAGTCAAGAGTTGGGAGGAGAAAGGAGGAGGCTGCACGGAGGAAGACTGTGCAGGAAAACAGGGGAAAAAACAGGAGCAATAGTATCTTTCTGATTTAACAATTTCAACAACAACATTTCAACCCTTTGAACAACTATATTTGCTTTCTTTGTAGGAAACTGTGGGACTTGGGTCATGCAAATTATGTCTGATTCTACACACCTTTAGGAATAAGCCCAGTTTTCTAAAAAAGCAATGACATAGTTTTCAGTTTCCACATTTCTCCTACTTCCTTTCATCGTTGGAACCTTTATATGCTAAACGATCCTTTCAGGTGTCAAAACCCGCCAGGAAGACTCTCATATTCCACAAATGTCTTTCTGTAGAAATCTCATGCCATCTGCTAAATCAGCCAATTATGTACCAGGTGGCAGTAATGAAGCAGAAATCACCACATAATTTATATGGGGCTCGGCCACAGCGCAGACTCTACAGTTTTAAAGGGAGAAAAAAGCTCACAAAGGAGGACAGAGGGTGTAATAACGCTTGATTTGGGGAGATAACGAGAAAGAGGTGAGAAGTCTCTGATGGAAACATGGTCCTGAAACAGGCAAAGCTAATTAAAGAGTGGAGGATAATGGAAATATGGTCAAAGTCCTTATTTTTGCAGATTTACATGGAAAATATGGCTACACAACTCTTTTTGTTGTGTTCATTGTATTCTTTAGTCGTCTTTATAATCTTTAAGGTGAAGTTGGATTTGCGTTGAAACGTCTCGTGATATCCTTTAAAAGAAAACAAACAAATTAAGCATTATACAGAAATACAGTGAAAGAAATGTGATCCGTCCATCCGGTCTATATGGGTGTAACTTGATCTCAGTTCTGGGAAGGCCTCAGAGATAGAACATTACTGCAAACAGCATCAAGACCAAGAAACACAAAAAAACAGGCCATGGAGGAAGTTATGGAGAAATTTAAAGAGATGCGTTCTGAAGCTATATATACATATATATATATATATAAAAATATATATATAAATCACTCTCTCACCCTTATGGGGTGGTATCTGTATCATCCTCAAGCTCGGGTCTTCTACCAGAGACCTGGGGTTCTGCGTTTGAGGGTTCTGCGCAGTATCTTAGCTGTTCCTAGGACTGCGCTCTTCTGGACTGAGGCTTCAGATGTTGTTCCTGGGATCTGCTGGAGCCACTCTCCCAGTTTGGGGCTCACTGCTCCGAGTGCTCCTATTAGCACGAGGACCACATCGACCTTGACCTTCCACATCTGTTCCAGCTGTTCTTTTAACCATTAGTACTTCTCCACCTTTTCATGTTCCTTCTTTCTGATGTTGTCAGCTGGTATTGCCACATCTACCACCACTGTCCTCTTCTGCTGTTTGCCAACCACCACTATGTCCGGTCGGTTAGCCATCAGCTGTTTGGCAGTTTGGAAGCTGAAGTCCCACGGGATCTTAGCCCTGTTGTTCACCTTTGGTGGCATGTCCCATCGGGATTTGGGTAATTCTAGTCCATATATATACATACACACACACGCAAGTATTTAAATAGTGCCTTTTTCGAGTAAGGAAGCCAAAGAGCTACATTAAGTCCTTTTTCTATTCATAAACATTCACACACTGATGTTGACAAGCTACATAGTAGGAACAGCTACCCTTGGACACAGTGGCAGAAGCCAGGCTGCCATGCATTGGTGCCGCTGGGCCCTCTGACCAGCATGACTTGCTCAAGGACACAACCACTGAGACCAACGGAGCCGGGGTTACATTTAATTTGTAACCCTCACGTTGCAGGACGGACTCCTCCACACACACATTATAAATATGTAGACAGACAGACAGACAGATAGGTAGGATTATTACCCAGTTAATATGTGTAAATAACATAGTTAACCTTTTGCCTGTGTAAAAATAACAACTGTGTTGAAATTAGGCCAAAAAATGTGTTTCAAAGCTGAAGTACATTAATGTTGTAAAATGGCCTAGTCAAAGTACAGACCTAATTTCAATTAAGAACCTTTAAAAACGTATTTTCAAGGAATTCCTTTATTTTATCTCAAACAGAATGAAGAATACCAGTAACTTTGATAAATTTTAAGGTAATCCTTTACCAGTATGAGGGAATTTTATTCCCATAACTGTTCTCCTATTATTCATGTCTCACTGTAACAAAGTCTGCTCGATGGTAGACACACTGCAAGTCTATAACATCATTTTTCAGCCACACTCATCATTCCAGGCAATGTCCCGGTGTGTTTGTCCCCCTCCACCAGAAGCCACCCCATGACATTTGAGCTGTGATTATCAAGCCCCTGTTTATTGCCTCTCATATTACTGTTATCAATAAATCAAGCAGACCCGTGAAGCCGGTACGGAAAAGTCAGGGGGTTAGGGAGGGAACGAGGGCCGACCTAAAAGTGGTAATTGCCGGTGTAACTGTGTGCAGCCCCGCGGTGGCCTCGTAAGCGACCCGCTTTATTAGATCGGCCGGTATCGATTGCCGCTGCGCCGCGTTGACTAATCTCCAGGCGGGGGTGGGGGGTTAAGAGAGAGAGAGAGAGGATCGATGATCTAGGATTCAATCATGTCTGGAAACAGAGAAGGTAATTTATTGTAATTTACAGCTTGCCAAATTGGAAAACGTGAGAACAACGCGCCCGTGAGGTCCGTATGGAGAATTACAAGATGAAGGGGGGGGGGCTGAACACGCAGCACCTGGTCCGATGATATAAAACACGGATTACAGTGAACCTGCTGGGTGACCTTCAGTTCTCCTGCACACAGAGCGACTTAAAACACCTTTTTTTTCACCTTTTCACATTTATTTTTATTCCTCACAAATGCACTCTGATAACAGCCATCTGTCAGAGCAGATTATTTGATTTAGAAACAAGACAAATGGATCAATGAATAAAACAAGCCAAGGGGTGTGCTGGATATCCTGCAGCTCTCTGTGTGTGTGTGTGTGTGAAATATGACAAAAGGCTCCAAAACAAAAACATTTGAACTGGTGTTTTATTGAGCAGCGTTGCAAACACATTACTGTAGCATGCATACTGTTTTCATTCAGTCACAAAGACACCGTGAGGTTTCTTTTCTGATGGGCAGAAAATAAAAAAACGCTGTTATGAAATTCATGTGAATGTTAATCTGATATCTAAATAATAATAATAAAAAACAGCTAAGAACAGGAGCAACTTCAGGCACGAGAGTTTCGCTCCTCTTCTTCATTCTCTAGGAGGTAGGCCGGCTTGTACCGCTTCACTCCTCTCTCATCCACTACCTGGAGGGCCTTGTTTCGGTAAGTGTTGTCCATACTGCCCAGTGATGTATACCTGCAGGAGGGAAGATATGTTATTCTGGGAGGGGTTTCAAAGCTGAGGGACCAAGAACACAAGCAAAGGTAGAGGGCATCCCTACCCTTTATCATAGAGGATGCAGTAGGGTACATGTAACGTCCTCAAGAATGACCAGATGTCATGATATGTCCAGTCCTGAAAGACGAAGAAAAACATTTCATTTAACCAAATGAATATTACTATAATGATGCTCATTCATGATCATAGTTTGCATAGTTTGGGATTAAGGGTCATTTTCCCCCCATTTTTTAATGTTTCATCACCACACTTTTGCAGATTAATGTTCCATAGTTTCTTTTGTTTTAAGATCATTTTTAAAGTAAGATGCATTCAGAATTTAAGACAACATGTTTTTTTTAAATATTCAAACAGAAAAACTAACTGGATGGAAGGATGTTCTAGAAACTGGGATAGTTTATAAAGTTAGACTGAACAAGACCTGGAAAATTCTTCAATCGGAATTATAGATCAAACTTAGAAAACCTTTAAATAAGCATGTTTTTAAAACACACTCTTAATTCGTCAAAATTTAACAGCAAATGATCGCTTCATTGGTTAAATGTTAAGACTTTTTTTTTTAATGCAAAAACTTTACTTTCTATTCTCATTTCAAAAAAAGAAACGTGAAGACTGGTGTAAGAGATGATGGTAAAGTTCAGAGGAGGAATACTGGCTCTGAGCTGGCAACTTTCTCTAGATCAAGTCAGCTTGTTACTGAAATCCTTCATCCTTACAGCAGTTATTGTTTATTAATCAAACTGCTGTGGGTTTTGTATTATATAAATGTTGTTGATACTGCTTTTAGAACAAACTTATTTCTAATGCATTTGTTCTTACAATAATAACCTCTAAGGGTTTCAGATTTGTTTAATGTGACTATTAATTAAACAGGGCTATCCCTCTAACCCTTTAAGGACTACCATTATAAAGGTCCGCATGAGCATCTTTTTACATTTTTGGATGCTGCAGAGTCATTATT
>JAUZNJ010032544.1:0-11723 GCA_034780135.1 Jordanella pulchra | reverse complement strand
ATTCCTGCCGGTATGAAGTTGATCAGGATGAGTTTCTATATGTTGCTGCAGACTCAACATCTCACTTCTGGGTCCAGATTGATTTTAAAAGTTTTTACTCACGTTAGAAGTTTTTCTTTAACTTTTATGTCACTTTCTTTAAATCAATTCTGAACAATAATCTCTTTGCTTTGACCTCTGATTCAAAAAGTATGAGTTAAGATGGACATGACCAATTCCTGGTGTTATCAAAGTTTTTTTGTGCCGATTAGGATTCAGATTTCAATATTTAAAGGATAATATAGCTAAGAAAAAGGGATGTTTCACTGTCCAATGGATAACTTTAAGTCAGACGTCTTTCTTATAATGAATCCGACCATAACATACTCGTTAGGCAATGGAAATATTTTTTGGTGAATTTTTGTAATACTTAACATTTTTAAGAGGCTAAACTTGACTTAATAAAGCAGAGAAGTGCATCAAAAATCATCCTGTGGGTTTATGTGTTTAGGGAGCAAAAATAAAGGAATTATCTTTGTTTAGAAAAGTTTTAGTCGTTTTCCTGGCAATCGCTGATCAGAGGCCTTCAAGGTAGGATTGGTACAATTTTAGATATTTTTTTTCATTGAATTTCTTATCATTTATGTCTGATTTGACTATTTGATTTATTTGTCTTGTTTGGCCTGACTATAAAGCAGCCTCTTCGGTTGTTTTTAAAGGTATTCTTGTAAAAGATTTTATCACAAAATCAATACTAAAGCAGATTTACAGATATTTCTAAGTTTACTGAATTTCAGGTCTCTAACACTAATCTTCCTGGTCATATTTTAAGCTTTGAATTGTTCTTTCTGCAGCTTTTAACAGCTTTAAAGAACATATTGATGTAAATGAGTTTTTTGTATTTCCTAGCACTGAGCGTAAGTTTGACTACACCTGAGTGAAGCTGGGTGTCGGTCTCTGCCAGCACTGATTTATCAGCGTCGCTTTCTGTTTGTGTGGACTAAGGTCATGTGAGGTGAGCTTTCTCTCTTCCCCAGCATGAAGCTGCGGGTTCGGATCAACCGGCAGACGAGTAAGGTGGAGTTACCGGGGGAGGAACCCACCTTGCAGGAGCTCTCAGATCTCATCAAACAGACGCTGCTGTCCTGCAATGGACACAGGTCAGACTTTTCCTTTTCCATTTATAGACGCTTCCAGTTAAACTTACTGGGGCCGGTTTTGAGTCTTTCAGTTCTATTGTTTCCATTCAGTGACGACACAGAGTTCAGTTTGTCTCTGAACGGCTCAGAGCTCCTCTCTGAATCCCGTCAGACTCTCTCAGCGTGTGGAATCGTTTCTGGGGATCTGATCACCGTCCTTCTGCCGCAGCCTCCGCCAAGCGCCATGGCAACCTCAGAAAGGACCACAATAACAGACAGACAGGAGGCTGCCAGCGCGACCACCAGCCAGGTGAGATTAAATCTGTTAGGTATGTGGAGAGAGAGTCACTCCTACGTTTTCAATAACAGTCTAAAATGAGAAAAAAACACAGACACACATTACAGAGTTTACAAAGAGCCCGGAAAGTATGAGGGAAACCACAGCAACATAATCTGGTCGGGATTTTGTTTACATGATTTCCAGGTCTTTGTCTTTTCTAGCTGAAAGTTTCTTTGGCTAAATTCATGCTGCAGCTTAAAGTGACCCATATCTGACTTTTTTATTTTATTTTTTTGCTCAGTATTCAACCTGTATCTGATCTTTTCATAACCGTCTAAACAACACAGATCTTACTCTTTTTTTTTTTTTTTCAAATGCGACCCAGGCTAATTTGCTATGTGATCCTAAATCCGATACATATCTGATCTTTTCAAATGTGACCTTTGTCTCAGCAGCCAGATCGCAGTCATCCTTCTGTCGGATGACTGAAAGGTCACTACACTGCGCCTTACTACCCAGAAGTGGAAGGTAAAACACCAACCATGGCAGACGATAATGTCTAGAGCAGGTTTTCTTTTCAATCTTCTACAAAAGATTGCATTGTTTATTCACTTGCTCCGGTTGGAAAAGAAATGAAAGATCTCAAAATGCGCTCCAGCGCTACCATCCATGTTTACTTCTGTAAACACAGAGTAAGCTCCCTACTTCTGACGTTATTACATTTACTGCGTATGCGGGACTCTTTAGTTCACATACAAGTCACATATATCTGGAAATGTGAACAACTAATCGGATTTCACAAAAACATCGGATTTGAGCATTAAGAGCTGCAGTGTGAATGTAGCCTTAGGCTGTAAATTGAGATTAATCATCTTCCATCAGAATCAATCCAGATTTTCTCTCATTATTTCTCAAGTTTTCCACCTTTCACTTATTTGAAGACTCAAAAAACGCTGGAATCTCTATTTATTATCCATCATCCACTTTCTGGACCTAATCAGCATCTGCGGAGCTAAACTGGGGCCATAAAATGTCTTTTAAAAAAACAAAAATCAAACCTGAGAAAAAAATCTGTGTAAAAGGAAAACATTTAAACCTGAAAACTATAAATACTTTTCCAGATTAAAGTTTTGTTTCCAGACTCGCTGGTTTGTTTTACGGCTTTAAACTTATGGCTCTGTTTTGCCGGGGCCCCAGATGAGAGCAGCTGAACAACCTATTCCCATCTGTTGCATTCAGGGACAGTGGGACCTGGAAATGTCTTTGAAACATCATCAATATTCAATGAAAACTATTTTTTTTTCCAGGTTAATCTTTTTTTTTAACAAACCTTTTTTAAACAAACTAAATGGGTCCATTATAGCTCCATAATCATCCTAGACAAAACTAGAACAATTTTAGAATCAATTACGCAGTCTTTCTTCCTCCTGTCCCCCTCAAAGTTCAGCTAGCATACACACTGTTATTAAACTAGTCTTTATGATAACGAACTATAAAAAAAAACAATCAAATTTAACAGTACCTTAAATTTTGGGGTGATGTAGACACTTAGTGTGCTTTATTTCAGTCTAACCTGACCGTATTCATACAAAGTTTGTTTGTCAAAAATAGAGTTAAACCAATCCTCTGATCATGGTTGCAGATGCTTCATAGAGCGAGGATGTTATTTCCATCTCCAGGCTGGTTTTTTTTCCCAGCCTTGAGAAACAACCAGCGTCGTCTCGGTTTTCACCTAAAGCTGCAGTGAAACAAAAGTGGACGTTCAGTGAAGCGTTCAGTTGAATTATTAACCCATCATCATCATCATATCATCATTCTTGAAAATAGAAACTCTTTCTTTTTCTTTTATACTTTTATTTATTCTTTTCAATAAAAAAAAAAGACCATAAACGTTTTCCACTCTTTCAGTTGGACGGATAACTTTGAATAAAGACACGTGTTCAGACTCAACCGGATTCAGATTATTTTCCCTGTTATTTTTGTTCCTGTTCCGCCACAGAAAAGCAATGGAGGCAGCATCTCTGCACCGCTGACGGCCCCCCCGCAGACCTCCAACCAGCAGGACTTAGAAACAGCACCTCCAACCTGGGAGCCCATGCTGTGCAGCGAAGCAGAGGATGGTGAAGCTCCTCTCTCTCTGGAGCTCCTCTACCACACGGCCCGGGTCGCCTGTCCCAACGACGCCGTCATGGTGGCCGCGCATCTCCTCATGCTGGAGACCGGGTTCACTCCTCAGGTGAAGCAGTGGAACATGGATCTTTTTGTTTACCTCTGCAGGTGACTCACATCTTATTTCTGTGTTCAGGGCAGCGAGCTGAAGCCTGGGGAGATGCCTGCAGGATGGAGGTCTGTAGGTGGAGTTTATAGGCTGCAGTACACTCATCCTCTATGTGGAGACAGTCTGCTGTCTGTGGTGGCTGTGGGCATGGGCCCACTGCTCGTCATTAATGGTAAATTCTGTCTCGTCCTTCAATTCATAGGCAACCATTTTACTTTAACCCAATTATTCCAAATCGGATCCTGTGGTTTAAGTTTAAAGCTCCTCTCTTTACCTTTTCTTTGGTTGCAGTCGTTCTAAAGGTGACTGAAAGCATTGAAACAACTCGAAAGCTGCAGCTGAACCCATCCAGCTACGTGACTCACGAGTGGCCAGGTGATTGGCTGCTTCAACAATGCCAATATCCGACCGTCTGTCCGTATTTAACTCTCTCTGCTTCACCCAGGAGAAAACGCAGCTGCAGCCTTCAGGGATCTAAAGAAACTTTCCCGGATCCTCAAAGACCAGCTGGCGTACCCGCTGATCGCTGCTGCTAGAGAAGGTAGTCAAAAATAAAACTGAACTCCGGGTTCAGTCGCTGCTGAAGTCAAACAGTCAGAGAGGTGATGGGGTTCAAGTGACGGTGTGTTTTCTCAGCGATGGCTCTGCCAGTGGTGTTCGGTCTGCAGGCTCTCCCTCCTGAGCTCCTTCTCCGGGTCCTTCGGCTGTTGGACGTCCGCTCCGTGGTGAGACTGTCAGCGGTCAGCTGGCAGTTCAACGCCGCCGCGTCGGACTCCGTGCTCTGGAAACACCTTTACCTGCGGGACTTCTCAAGTAAGAGACCAGAAACCAGGACTCTAGTTGTAAAGCTACAGTTTTTTGTTTCCTTTTTAAAAAGTTCTTTTTTTCCAACAATCATCATTGGTCATAGCTGAACTCCTGAGTTTACAGGTTTAGTATGAAAGTTTAGATAGATAAGATGATGGTTGGTTTTAAATCGTACCTCACATGCTTTAAGGAAAGAATAGAAATTACCAACATTTTTTCTTAAAGAATTTAAGGCTGTAATAAAAGAAATATATTATTTTTAAAATTCCATATTCACTTTTATATAACTTTATATTTTTCTTAATTAAAACAGAATTAAAAGTAAAATTCTTTGAATCGTTTTATTTTCCAAACTAATTTCTTTCAGCCTTTTATTGATTTTGATTTGTTGTTTTTCTATTTTCTTTATTTTTAGATCCAGATCGCAGCCGATCCAGAGACACAGACTGGAAACAGGTGAGAAACTCTGCAGCAACATTTCTCTCATTTAAACCTTGTAATTCAATCCTATAGTGGGAGAGTTTAGTGATGTGTGCAAAGCTTAGAAAGAAATATCTGTTGTCCAAATCTCTCCTTTCATATTATTTAATTTCCATATCAATATTTTTCCATTGGTGTTTAACGTTTCTTTTCCGTCCTTGTAATTATATAATTATATGGGGACCTTAAATATTGAATCAAATGACTTCAGCTTTTATGGAATTATTTCTTACTTTATTTTCATCAATACAGAAAGATTAAAATTTATGCCTTATTTCTTTTCGATCTTTTTATCTTTAGTATCGCCTATAACTTATTTCTTAACCCGCCATCAGGGGGCACCAGAGGAGGCCTCAGAAAATTGGGGGAAAATAAACAAAAGAGATTGCAAAAGTGAATTTTTTTGTAATTATTCTAAAGATCAGTTGGTATTTTTGTAAGTAATTACTACTTAATGTAACTTGTAAAATATTATACTTGGATCACTGTTTTTTTAACCCTGGTCCTCGAAGCACACTACCCTGCATGTCCAGGACATTTCCAGACTTTCACACATCTGATATCAGTTGATAGCAGATTTAAGAGGGTTTTCTTTTAACTCCAATCATCTGAGTCAGGTGTGTTGAAGCACAGAAACGTCTAAAATTTGCAGTTAAAGTCCTTCAAAACAAAACATAGACATGACCTGCCAGACATTAAGCCCACTTCACAAAGAAAAGAAAGACTTGATGTATTTTCTCTCTGATCCTAATATCAACAGTTTGTTACTCAGAGGGAATCTGACATTACTTTAACATAAAGGTAGCTGATATCTTTATGATAAACAATTGATGAATAACAAACAGTAATAACTATTCTAGAAGTAGATTTGTCTGTATTTTTGTGTCTGTGGGTTTCACAGCTTTTTGGGGCCTTGGATGGAAATGTTTGGAAACCCCAGACATTTTTAGAACAATACTGATATTTAAGAAAGACATATTATAAAATCAGAAAATATGGATCAATTCTCCATTTATGAATGATCTGGTTTTGTTGTGGGTTTCCTTGTAAACTTTCCATCTTTTTGTTCTTCCAGCTGTATAAAAAGTCCTTTAAGCTCCGCTCAGAGCTCCGACATCCCGTTCGTCCCTACTCCCTGCCTCCCTTCCCTCTACGCGACGTCATAACCCCAGTGCCCCGCCCACTCTTCCCTCCGCTGCCAGGGATCATCGGGGGCGACTACGACCAGAGACCCAACCTGCCGCCGAACCTGCTGCCCCGCCCTCGCTACGACCCCATCGGACCGCTTCTCGATCCCGCCGTGGGACGACCTCGTTTGGATTTCCGCAGACCAGCAGGAGGAAGACCGTCAGACATCCGCCGAGGATTCATCTGAGTGTTGATTCCAGAACTGAACAAGAAGAAAATAAAAAGAATGAGTTTATTTAATTCTCACCTTGGTTCTGAACTAAAGTTCCCAAAAAAAGGCCAAAAATACTTCAAAATGAGTTTCTAACAGAAGCAACTCTCCTTTGAAACGTAAACCATTAATCTCTGACTGCCTGTAAATAAGAGAACATTTGCTTAAAATCAGATGAAATTGAATCAAGGTGGAAGATGTTATTAAAGTTTGCAGCTCTTATGTATCCTCCAGATGAGTGAGTCAGCAGCTTCATAGCTTCAAACTGGGTTTGCAGCTTCAGTTAAACTAATTAAAAAGAATCAAAGTGTGTTTTTTTGGCAGATTATGTGAAAAAGTATTATTTTTTTGCCACCAAAAAAACGAATTGTATATTTGTTTTCAGGCAAAACATTTCCATTCGTTATATATTAAGTTCCAAGATTTTAATGTTTAGGTTTGACAGCTTTAATAAAATGGATCAATCCAGAGAAACGGGATGGCTGAAAATATTATGGGTTAATTCTGTGATTTAAAAAAAATAATGTTTAGTTTGTAAAAATACATAATTTTTATAAATAATATGGATCCATCTATGAAGTTCCACTATCATGGAGGTAAACGAGTCCAAGAAGGAAACCCACACATCAATCAGCTCCTCCTGGGATATCCTCAGAGGTTATCGGGTTGGAAGGAATATTTTGATGGGTTTTATATCTGCTTTGGTTTTTCTTGGAGATAAATTGTCGGAAGGGACACAAAACTGCAATTCACAGCTGAACTCGGCCTCCATCTATTCCTTTACCGCCAAGTCTTTTATTAGGATACTCAATCTTTTCAGTCTATGTTTCTCCAACTAACAAGTGAACTATAATAGTGTTTACTCACTAAGGAAAAAGTTATGTGAATTAGATTTCAAAATACTTATCTTTGAAACATAAATTCATAATTTTGACTTTAAGAGCTCTTTGCATATACAGTTCAATTTACCTCTGTTCTTATGTTATTCGGCTGGATAAAACATGTACAAAAATTTAAGATATTAAACTTTTTTATTTTAACATATTTACGTGAGGAAATTTGAAAATAAATTGCTTTAATTACAAATAAAAGAAAATCCAGGTTTTTCGTCCTTCGTCATGTCAGCAGACCGTTACAAATGACGTCATCTTTTGTCTAGAAAATAAGGGTGCGCTCGTTTAAAACGTAGCGTTTGAGCATAAAGAGAAGTCTAGTTTAGGCGGGCGGGGCTTGTTGTGGTGCAACGTCTAGCATCGTCAGTGGTCATATAATGTGGCTGCTCTCAACAAACGTCTCTACCTCTGGTATGTAAACAAGTGCCAGTTAACCTACTGACTGAATTAAGGGTTTTAAAGTTCACAGTAACCGCTTTTTACGGGCGGAGAGGCAATAAGGTTAACTTGTATCCGGACTTTAGGTGCTAACTGATTTTTAACCTTCCGAATGGGTGTACAACATTTTAATTCGGGACTTCTCTTGGTTTACTTTAATCCTCCTCAAATAAAACCTGAACATGTCAATTTGTCGGCCATGTTGGGAAAGGAAACACGAGCCATTAAAGGGCTCTAAAGGAAATTAAAGCTGGATGAAAATTTTACATTCGACAAGAAAGTATGTTTCTTTCCGATTTAAGTATGTAAATAGAAGTCTTTAGTGACTTTAAGGCTTAATTAGTTTGCTATAATCCACATTAGTGCTCTTAAAATAAGGTTTTACTATTTATACTAAAAGCCATAGATTAAATAAATATTTTAAAATTACATTTATTCACATTTTTTCCACAATATACCCCAAATTTTGTCAATAATTTTTTTAACGCACTCAGTCAGCTGCACTAATATTTTTTCTTGCTCTAATTTAGCACTGCTGGGTTTTCAGTGTTATTATTTTATTATATTTATTCAGGCAGACTCTTAGCTCCTATGTCCGTAGATTTAACCAGCGACAGATTCTTCTGCCACACCTCTGCCTTTTCCTGGTTCAGTTTGAGTGTCTGTGCTTTTGAGCTGCCCTGTCTCTTTAACGCCCTCATGTTACCGGAAGTGTTAGGGGTGTTTCCAGCTGATCTGAACAACAGAAGTAGCAGGATCTCCCTCTCTGGACGGACCTGTCTGCGATAACCTCAACAACTGCAACAGAGCGCGCTGGTCCTGACCTCCAGCGGCCCCTTAGCGCCAAAAAACAATCCTCTCCGGAGCAGATTTGAAGAAGAACCGGGGGATATCCCCGGTGTCCCTCTTTTTCTTGTTCTCCTTCAAGTCGTCAGTAAGCTGTCGTGAACCGGTACCGTGGGCTGCTTTTAGCCCGGACTGTCATGATCCCAGCTCGGAGATGGCGTCCTTCCCCGGTTTGTGTAAGGCTGTCGGGCCCGCGGAGGAGGAGAACGGAGAGCTGGACGGCTCTCTGCAGCAGATGCTGAAGGCCATAGCCGACGAGAGGAACCGACTGAACAGTCGGCAGGAGATCAGCGGACTGGGTGAGTTTGATGCTCTGTGGTCCTGTGGCTCTTTGTGGGAGCAAATGGCCAGTCTAAAGAAGTCTTCTAGTCGTGTAATTATCACTTTTTATGTTATTTTGTTTGCAACTTTCTTTGCCTCATTCTGTATGTAATGTTATACCAATGTTTTCAAGAGACTTTAAACAATGGTCCGTTTCTGTCTTAAAAGTGACAATATAATGGAAATATTCCAGTTGTACTAGCAGCAACGTGAAGTCAAATAAAAGCATGCAGGTTAAGTTGAAAAATATTAATAATAGAAGGAAAAAGAACAATAAAAAATACTACAGGTATTGAAAATTGCATGCTTAGATATGTAAACCAGTGTGAAATTATTTTTAAATTGTACCAACCTGAGGTGGACTTTGAATGATTGAAAACCGGTCAGATTATACCAGATGTCTACAACTTGGAGATCCCCATAACTACCTATGTTTAGGTTGGTTTTTTTTTTTTTGTCTTTAAATTAATTTTTCCTCTTGTTTTATTTGCTTTTGTTATGCTGCAGCTAAACATTTTATTTATTCATAAGGTTTGCATGCGTACCTTCCCTTTTTTTTTTTTTTTCCAGTTTGCATTAAGATGTGTTAAAAAGCAACTCCTACGCTTAAATAACATGAATATTCAAACTGGAAAAAATAAAATTCTATAATGTTAATGTTCACCTAAATGTGTATCGTGGAATCAAACAATATTCACCGATCAGACTGTTTTGCAATTTCCTTTACCTTTTTATGTTTTTCTTGGTTTTAGCTCTTGGTTTTCAAACTTGCCTTAATGGAAAATCTTGTGATTTGTTCCTGTTTTAAAGCTCCAGTTGTGTTTTGTTTTTTTTCTCTCTTTTTCAGATCCTAAGTAATAGAGGAAATGTCGGGTTTTAGGACGCCCAACTTTTGAAAGAAAACCAGAAGTGATTTCAGAAGTTTTAAAAGTTTTTTTCCAGCTTTCCAAAATGAGTTTATTTAACAACGTCATTGGCAGGAACCAACAGTTTTAAAAAAAAAAATAAAACCATTTTTTGCTGTGGCCAAAATGTGGAAGAATAAGAAACAATCCCTGCTGAGAATCCAGGGTTTCAAAAGAATTATTTATTTATTTAATTATTTAACAAACTAAACTGAAAATATCATTAAGGAGTTTTTTTATGGAGGCGTTACAAAAATAGAAGAAGCTAGCAGGAACAAAGGCCACATTTCTGAAGAATCAATCAACAAACGACAAGAGCAATCAGTTAAAACTAAACATGAGATGTAGTGTTGGAATCGAAACACGCCGTGAGTAAAACAAGATAATAAATTATCAAGCTGATTTCCAATGACTTATTCTTCATAGTTTCTTTATCAGATACAGTAAAATAACATCGTTCAGATTACAACAGGATCAAGTAAAAACATTTTCACAATTTGGACGCAACAGAAAATAAACTGTAATTTAATTAAAAAGACAAACACTTTTATCTCCTGCTTTAATGGTGGGTCTTCTTCATGGAGAACATGTAGGTCAGGTGTTAGGACGTCCTCTGAGGCTAACAGAAGCTGTCGTAAAAGAGCTAAACTATCCTGTTAAAGTATGAATTGATCCAGTTGTCCTGAACTCAAACACCCCCTGCTGATAGGAAAGTTTGTTGGCTGTTTCTGTCCCGTTTTATCGGCCGCTGAGGCAGAGTGTCGGTGCTGCTCGTTGCATAAATCAATAGCGCTCTGTTTAAAAAGCAATGACTTCATCACAGCTCACCGACCAGAGCTGGTCGCCACCACCGCTGCTGCTGGGATGTTTTCATCTGGAATGAGGGCAGGAAAAACACTTGAGGTGTTTTTTTTAAATTCTTTAAGCAGGTGTTTCTCTGCTGCTAATGTTTAAGTGCCAAAATAATTTTGATGTGAAGAAATGATTGAGAATGAATTGTTGTTGTTTATTTCTACTCTACGATGGATGAGGAAAAAAAAAGTTTTTTTTGTTCTTAGAAAATCGGTCAGAACAGATTATTTAATTAATTAACAACTTAATTAATGGCTCCTAAACAAGTGTTGTTTAGGTGCAGAAACAAATATGTTTTAAAACCAGGTCAAACATTAAAAATGCTTTTATTTTGAAATGGTATCAGCTGATGTATTCTGCATTATTCAAGAGTCAAATAAGTACTTTCCATGAGTAAAAACGTATCAATGTGGCAATAATATATTGATAGTAAGTAGATACTTTAATGTCTTTCCTCTCTGCTGGGCTTTTCTCTGCATCCTAAGCCCCTCCCACAGCGGCGGCTGTTAATCACTGAAAACAGAGACTTTGTGTGACATGGTGTTTAAAGCCAGAAACCTAAAGCCAGGCGCTGAGCCTAAAAGATTTCAATTCTCCTTATTTCTCAGTATCTACTTTAGTTTTTCTCAGAGGGCTGAACTTTATACACAGACAATAAAGAAGAATCTACACAAACATTTTAGATTTCCTTTGTTTGATCAGGAACCAGAACTGTCTGGTTCAGACCTCAACAAGACGATGAGGCAGAAAAAGGGGAAGGAACGGCTTCTAACTTGCTGACTTTAAAAAAAAAAAAACGAGATTCTCATCTGCAAAGTGTGATCCGGTTCAACCTTTATCCCTGCTCTCACTGTGCTGATAACATAAAAGAAAAATCAGCTGGATGATACTACAGACAGCAGGAGTCGACGTGTTTTGGGGGCGTTTTGTTTTTTAAAGCCAATTTAAAGTACCGGGATGAGAGCACAATGGATACGTCTGACTCCTAACATCAGAGGCGTAAAGAGACTTTCAGTACCTGAAGTCAAACATTCACGTCTGATTAGACGTGAATCTGAAGTGCTGCAGTTAAAACCAGGTCTGAGCCGTAAACCCACAGCAGTACT